>PVJC01010767.1:0-43100 GCA_004026665.1 Murina feae | reverse complement strand
ACGTTCCCTCCCCGAGGGGCAGCACATGCCTGTCACTGTCCCCTAACAGGACCCTGGGCAGTAAGGCTCACGGGAGCTCCCCCTGGTTGGCAACTTTGCGTGTTGTCACACGTCACTGCTGGGGAAGTAGGCGCATCCATGCGCTGCTACCGACAGGACACCCAGAAGCTTGGGCCCGCATCTCCTGGACTTTGCCCCATGAGTCTTGGCCTTCTGCTGATTTTCGTCTGTGTTCTTCTGTCATCATAGAACATCGCGGAGACGACAGCCTTCTCCGGGTCCTATGGTTCCTTCTAGAGAACCATTGAGCCTGGAGGGGTCTTCAGCACGCCTTCCAAGCTGAATCTAATTCATTCCTGAAAACCCTGCGGTATCCTTGCTGCCATTTCACAGGTGACAAAACCAAGACCCGGGGAGGTTAAATAATTTTTTAAAATAATCTTATTACTTAATCAACACTTGCAGTGTGTCCTCTGGAAAATAGAAAATGCCATTTCATAAGCCCTGGAAAATATGTAGACTATAATTAATCTGTAAATACAGCCCAACTTCTGTGCATTAAAAATTTTATGTATCGCTGTGGTGGTTCTAAAAGGTGTACTGTGGTATCAGAAGTTTTTAAAATTGTGGACTGTCCCTTGCCTTTGGACTCTTCTCCACCTGAAAACTTTTTTTCCAGGGTAACACAATTCTCAATGCTTCCCATCTTTGAGGACAGTAGATACGGGCATGTATGTATGTGCATATTGTGTGTGTTGTGTGTGTGTATGTATGTGTATGTGTATGTTAGAGAGAAAGAAATAAAATCTTAGTTTCTTAATGTCTGCACATATCATTTAAATGTAATCTTTGTATGTTTCGGGGGGGACTTAACATTTATTGTCATTTCAATTTTGCAAGTTTATGCATGTAAATATGCAAGCAAGAGAGAAATTTCTCCAATGTTTATGATTCAGCCACAGAAATATCTGAGGGTATCAACTCCTATTGTTTTTATGCAATGACACTAAACTTTATATTTCTACTAGAGGCCCGGTGCACAAAAATGTGTGCACTCGGGGGGAGGGGGTCCCTCAGCCCGGCCTGTGCCTTCTCTCAGTTTGGGACACCTCGGGGGATGTCCACCTGCTGGTGTACCTGGCCAGCCTGGGTGAGGGTCTGAGGGCCGTTTCAGGCTGCCCAAAGCGCCTTCAGGGTTCGGGTCCCTACTGGGGTGCCTGGCTGGAAGCAGCTATCTGGGATTTATTTAACTTCTATAATTGAAACTTTGTTGCCTTGGTCCCCTACTCGAAGCCTGGGTTGCCCCTGGCAACCCAAGGTCCCAGCCCGGCAGGTATCTGGGGTTTATCTTCTATAATTGAAACTTTGTAGCCTTGAGTAGAGCTCAGGGCCAGCAGGGCCCTGGCTTTCTTCATTGCCCAGGGCAACTCCAGCTCCGTGGCTGCTGCCATCTTAGTTGAGTTAATTTGCATATTTGCTCCTGATTGGTTGGGCATGGCTTGTGGAATGAGGGTCAATTTGCATATTACTCTTTGATTAGATTAGAAGATAATAGGCATAGACTTTCTGCAATAGTCCTTAGCGTTTCTTGAAATATAAAATAGTTGTTTTTATAATCTATATTTGAATAAAATTAATAGATTTCTTATTTAAGATTGAAATTTTCTTCTACGTAATCAGCTACATTTTAAAACCGTAATATTGGTTACCAAGGTACCTCAGTTGCAGGCGGGAGCACATGTGGCAGGGAATCAACCCATGCGTCTCTCTCACGTGGATGTTTCTCTCGCTCTCCTTCACTCCCTCCCTCACTTCCACTCTCTCTAAAGATCCATGGAAAAAACATCCTCAGGGAAGGGTTTTAAAAATAAATAAAAAACTCGTTCAGTAAATTTCTCATTTGGTCACTGGGAGGAGAACAATCTTGCAAAATGGATACCCTCATTGACTATCCAAATGTACTTCATCAAAGAAACGAAACATCCAGAGAAAGCCCAGATTTCCCTCGCCATGGACTGCTCCAAGAGCATCTCCCATCGAGGACACGACGATCACACAGAATCATGATCTGTCGCTCACTCTCCTCGGGGAGGCCGACTGTGAATCGTGTGCCGGGGCGGGGGGACGTGCTAACTTCGGGGCTTTGAGGAGTAAACATGGCTGAGAGCCCTCATCATAACTGGACGCAACAAGACAGGAGAGAGAGAGAGAGACACCCCCCCCCCAGGGAATGCACGCTCATGGGGAGAAGTCAGTGGCACAAGACGCCAAATGCCTTTGACTGAAGCTTTTCTTGCTACAAAGCAAGTTCTATACGAATTACTGAAAATAAATTATTCAGGCCTCAATGTGAGTCGGCAATTTCCATTTCTATCACAGTGGACTGTTGACTCAGAAACTGTTTTCAATGAGTAAGACTCGGAGTTTGCCAAAGTGTTTTCCACAAAACAACTCTCTCGAGATGCTCCAGACCTGTAATCAAGTAAGTGAAAACCCCGAGTCCTCCGCTCACCTCTCGGATATCCGTAATCCACGCCGACACAGAAAAGGCTCGAAAAGCCAGCCCTGATCATTGTTCAACTCAGACTTCCCTGAACACAGTGGGTCACGGTACCATCTAATATAACCGTTTGGGAAATGCTATCACATAATACAGGAAAAACATTCTTGCCATTTAAAAAAGACTAAGAAATGTTCACTATTTTAGGCATCCTCTCTTATTTTTTAGTGTTTTTGTTGACTTCAGAGAGGAAGAAAGAGGGAGAGAGAGAAGCGTCAATGATGAAAGAGAGCCACCGATCCGCTGGCCCCTGCACACCCCACACCGGGGATCGAGCCTGCAACCCAGGCATGTGCCCTGACCGGAATCGCACTGTGACCTCCTGGTCCATAGGTCCACGCTCAACCCCTGAGCCACTCAGCCGGCCTTGTTCTGTCTGTTACACAGCTCTGTCGGTAATCGCATTTTTGTCGGTTGTTTTCCAGTTGTGTCTGAACTTTTCTTCTTCTTGGCGGTGGATGCCTGACAAATGGCTATAGTAGCTGTATTGGTGTCTGGCTCGTTTCTACACTTCAGATACTAAAACTTCCTCCAAGTGATTCCTGGATAACAACCTACACTTGTTTTTGAATCCAAACAACTACAGCGCTTCTGAGGTGGCTGAAGACCCTACGCCTCTGGCAGGCCACTCGGAGAGGAGGCTGACATTTCCCAATGGCAGAGAGAACCCCCCCTGGGCGCAGGCAGTCAGCAGCAAGCTATCTCCTCTCTGCCACTCATTCCTGTCCAGGGAAAATTCATCTGACCGCACGAAGGCTGAAGCGAGTCCCCTCTTAAATTTAACACTGACTGATCCATCACCCTCCATTAAATACATACACCGAGGTGTCGGCCACGAACTAGTATGTCACTGATAGGCAAATAAACTAACCTCCAGATTTATTGCTCTTCTATAACGGACTGGGTATAATCTATTCATACGCTCAGCCTACCCTCCTCCCCGCTCCCCTCCTCAGATTGCACTGCTTTCGCATCCTCACCTTGTTCTGTTCATCCTCTCCCTCTCCACCCACTCCTGGAGCGTAAGCCCGTCATATATTTTCCAGAGACACCACTCTCCGTCAAAGGCAAGTTTCAATGAACTGGTCTTTGTGATAACAAACCCGTGATCTTGATATTCAAAACCAAGTGTGTCAGCCGACATAGATGTCACCAATCAATGAGCCTTGAACAGCTGTGTGTGCCTAAGGCACTAAGTCACACAACCCATTGCCAAGTGCAGAGAGGAGGGGGTCCGTGGGCGCAGCGTGGTAAGCTGGGGTCTGGAAGCTTGAAAACTGTACGCAGATGAGGGGTGGGAAGGGGGCTCCTGAAAGCCACGGGTAGGGTTTAAATGTGACATGGAGCACACCGGGGCTGCTCTTGCAGGTTTCTGAGCCAATAAACGCTGTGATTCAATCTGTGCTTAGAGTTCGGGCACAAATACACTGATGGGAGAGAGGCTATTCATCAAGAACTCAAAGACGCCGAGTTATAAAGTGATGGACCTTCGTCAAGTGGCGACATGGAGGAGGGACCAAGACGCCAAGGATGATTTCAACAACAGCCGGCGGAGCTCTGAGAGGTGGAAGAGCTGGGACACGGAACCCGAGACCGACCCCCATCCCTGGCTCAGCTGACGTGATCCTCACCAGGGAAAGGCAGGGGAGAGAAGCTGCTTTGAAAGAGAAGACGCTGGGTTGTTGTAAGGTGGCCGACCCGACTGTCGGGCATGCCAGGGAGAAGACTGAACAGAAATCCTAAATGATGTCACGATAAAATAGGATGACAAGCATTATCAGCAAAAGCCTTGCTTCTTCAGTCTTTCCTGGGGTGTGCACAGAAGACGGGATTTCAGGAACTTAGAGAGTAAACAAGAGAAAGATGAGATGGCAACAACCTGACGGAAATGTCATACGAAGCCCGTGGCTGCGCCCGTGAAGCAAGATTTCTCTCGGGCACAGCCTGTCCCTGAGCGCGCTGGGCGGAGGGCTCCGAAACACGTGCAGGGCTGAGGACACTCCCCGCGTTTGCCCTGTTTAACGCTGCAGAGAGAAATGACGGGGCATTTAAGCGGATGGGCCCGGTATTTGCACAAGGTTGCACAACCCAGGTTCACCGTTTTCTGACTGTGGATGCCAGCCCTGGGCTCAGGCCCTTTCCCATGACAACCGGCAGGTTTCCAGTCCTGCCCTGGCGGCCTCAGTCCCTCCCAGCATCCCCAGCTACTCCAGTTCAGCCCGTGCCCCTTAAACTTACACTGCAACTCTTCCTCCAAGTAACGGCCAGCTATTTCCATCGCCCGGGCCTCCGTACCTGTCGCTCTGAAAGGTACAACAGCTGACAAAATACCTGCTCCTCCTTTTGGTAAACACAGGATGTCAGGCAGGCAAAAAGGACAGCACAGAGTATGCCCAATGAACACGGCTGGTAGGCGTCTCTTAATCCATGAAATAAATGGAGTTTAAATGCGCTGTTAATACAGAAGCCTCCAGGGCCATGCAGGAGGCCAATCAATGAGTCCCTCTCATCATTGCTGTCTCTCTCTTTCTCCCTCTCCCTTCCTCTCTGGAATTAATAAAAATATATTTTAAAAGGCACAGAAGCCTCCAACCTAAGTATAAAGCTACACTTGTGCTAAACGTGGTGGTTATTTTTAGCCAGTGGTTTTGAAACTCGTTTAACAGTGAAACCTTAACACAAGTTTTATACAGAACAGGAAAGAGGCAGAGCAGCTGTGCTTGAGAAAGGGGTGCAAAGTCCGCCTCACTTATCCAGCTGCCTCCACGCTGCCCACGGTCACCCAGCTTTCCAGGCAGGTCCCCAGGGCTCCAACGAATGTGCTCTGTTATAAAGTCATTATTTTGGATAATCATTGATATGACAAAATCACAAAGAGCAGGTCCCCATTGCCAAGAGGAACAGGCTACTTTTTAATTCCTAAATGATCCTGCTTTCCATTCTGAGACTGTAAGAGTCCAGGATGGCTCCAGGTAATTGCCTCTTTCCAGATTTCCAGAAGGAGCACGCGCTCCTTTCCTAGTGGGAACCGATGACCGCCCTCCTCCAGGCACCGGGATTCCTCCAAAGAAAGTCCACGGGGAACAAATGCACTTGGCAACCAAGTAAGTTCCCTCCATGGCATCCCAGGAGCAAGAAATTGCACATTGGGGAGCCCAGGTGGATTAGCCCTCCCCTCAAAACTCTGCTGGATCACCAGAGGGTTGATTTTTTAACCCTGAAGTAAATACTGTCTGAGTCCACACTCTCCACTGCGTGCACAGAAACAAGGGCTGCGCTTCCGAGATGCCATGCTCCCCCTGACCACCAGCGGGCTGTCTTTTCACACGGCACACGGGGCACCTCTGCCGCGATGCCCATGTCTAAAGAATCCATCATTTCCAATATATGCATGAGATTTCTTATGCAGAGTCCCACCCCTTGAGTGGAAAAACTCCCAATTTAAACCTGAAGTAAAAACGTTCTAAAAAAGAGACCTGGGGGTAGTCTTGGGTGAAAAGCAGCGAGGTCTCAAAGGAATATGACACAGTCTTTGGACACATCCATCTCCTCTGCACACAGACCCTAACATTTTAACAGAAGATGGAGAAACCATCTTGGTGGTTTCTGTTTTTCTAAATCTTTTTACAATAACAACTACTATGTGTGTGTTTACAAAACCTCCGTGCTCACGAGGCCCTCCGCAGGGGTGGGGCCGGGCCCCGGGGGTCCCCTTGCTCTCCTGTCTGCATGAGGCACTGGCCCAGAGCCCTGGCCACCACATGTCCCGGCCCCTCAGCAGCTGTCACCGCCCACTGGATCCCTTTGATTTCTTCCATTGCTTACCGCACGTCTGGCACGTCTGACCGCCAGTGACAAGAAGGGCCAGAACCCCTAACTTGGTGGTCTTCGCGCCAGTGACAAGGGACCAAGAACGAGGCGGACGATCCCAGCAGGATCGAGTCCAGGGGAGGAGCAACTTTTGCATGAACTCACAGATCGTGAGCCGCGGAGGTCCCGCTCCAGAGCGCTGATATTTTAACCCTGAAGTAAATACTGTCAGAGTCCACACTCTCCACAGTGTGGACAGAAACAAGGGCTGCGCTTCCGAGATGCCGTGCTCCCCCTGACCACCAGCACATGGGACATCTCTGGTCTTGGCACAGCCCTGACATTGGGAGGCGGCCTCAGGTGGGAGCCTGCGACAGGCCCCGACCCCTGGCGGCTGTGGAGTTACCCCAAGGGGAGACCAGGAATCAGAGGGGCTACAAGGGCCATCCCTGAAATGGATGAGTCTTGCCGAGCACATACAAGTTCTCAGGCATATGTAAGGCGGCATTCACGACCAAGCTCATCGCATTTCACACTTCCCTTCTTATTGCTTCCCCATCAAAAGACACCAAAACCACCTCTCTCCCAAGTAACCCTCAGCCTAATTTTTGGATGTGCCAGTGCTCCATGCTCAGAGCCCGAGAACACGCGTGTACAGAAAGGAGCACGGGTCTCGGGCGGGACAGAGCGGGGGTACAAGGCACTCAGCCGTGTAACGGAGTCCACCTGAGCATGTTTCTGAAACTCTCCGAGCCTCGGTTTGCACATCCCAAGGTGAGAGTGATAACACCATGGAGCCTCCTGATTAGCTGACCGTCTGCCCCCCCCCCACCCCACCGCCCGCATCCTCCCCGACAGTCAGAGTAAGGGACATTAGCAGGCGCTCTGCCCCTCTGCTGACCTCCAAGTGCAAGGCCCATGTGCCAGGCCACCAGCCAGGCCTGACACTCTCACCTCCTGGCATTTTCTTAACCCACAGAAACACACACACACACACACACACACAGCACACGTAAAAAAAAGATGCTCAATCAGCCTGCGGACTCAAGGGTCCCAGGTTCGATTCCAGTCAAGGGCATGTACGTTGGTTGCGGGCACATCCCCAGTAGGAGGTGTGCAAGAGGCAGCTGATCGGTGTTTCTCTCTCATTGATGTTTCTAACTCTCTAACCCTCTCCCTTCCTCTCTGTAAAAAAATCAATAAAATATATTTAAAAAAAAAAAAAAAGATGCTCAGTGTTACTTTTTTTGAGTTGGAACATGGAAGATCAACCCTCTCCTTCAGAACAAAGCGGAACTCATGCTTGGAGGGTGTCAGAAAGGAATTGGTATTTTATGTTTTGTCTACACGTAACTCGCATTGGAAATTGTTCTTGAAATACATTCATGTGTTTTAGATGAACTGATGGTTACATATCATTAAAGACAATCACGTCCTTATCCCTCCACAAAATTCTTTTAACGGCGAAGTCAGTCTAATTTACCCAAAATGACTCTACTGATGGAATATTTTTGGTTGATAAGCTCACTAAATCAAAAGAGAGCAAGGTCATTTTCATTTTAAATGCCCCATGGCCACGTCGCAATGAGAAATACATGGTAAGTATCCGGTTCTAATGTGGTTAAAACAACATCTTTTTTTATACTTTTATCATTTTTTTTTTTTGGAGGGAAAAAAAGGTCTTCTCTGCTCCTAGCCACAAACCCCAAAAGGGACTGGCATGACAGGGGCTCCTGGGGCCCCACTGGAACCGGCTGGGACACGGGGCTGCTCTGCGGAATGAGCTGCGAGGAGACCACGCAGTCAGGTCTCCAGGCCTCGCGCCTTCGCCCGCAAGCAGGGCACAGGCAGGCGCTGTCCCTCGGTGGGATTATTACAGAGAGGAACCGCCTCCTCCCGCCACAGCAGCCGTGGCCCGGCTCCCCCGTGAGGACCGATGGCACCCGCGGTTCTTAACTATTCACCCAGCGGCCGCCTCCCCACGCCCTGAACACGGGTTCCGTGGGTTCTGTGGTTTGCTGATAAAGTCTCTGCAGCACCTACTCCCAGGTCTTAGAGAGACTAAGCGGACAGTACATCCCCTCTCATTGTACAGATGAGTAAACTGAGGCCGAAAGAACGGAGGCATCTCATTGAAAATAATAAAGCTAATCCTGTCAACAATAAAAAATATATTAATAATAATAATAATAAAGCTAGTGTGGTGAAAAGCTTACCTGGGGCTTTACCCAACAGCCCGCAGGAGCAGGCGCTGACGGCTAGCAGGGGGGTATTTTCAATGCAGGGCACACAGGCACCCTCAGGCCACCGCACTGCACAGGCACCGTGGTTTACTAGGTATAGGCTGAAGGGAACCCCTCAGGGCTTGCGAAGGCTCCAATGTTGGCTAACATTTTTTACCAATCGAGTAGCTTTTCAATTAAGGTAAATACATTGTGCTTTTAGACATAACGCTATTGCACACATAACAGACTATACTAGAGTGTAAACGTAATAACTCTTATATGGACTGGAAAACCAAAGGATTCATGTTATTCGCTTTATTGCAATATTCGCTTTATTTTTGGTGATTTGGAGCCAAACCCAAAATGTCTCAGAGGTATGCCTGTATTTTAACTTAAAATAATCCAGGAAGCCCTAGCCCGTTTGGCTCAGTGGAGAGAGCATCGGCCTGCGGACTGAGGGGTCCCGGGTTGGATTCCAGTCAAGGGCACATGTCCGGGTTTGGGGCTAGATCCCCGGTAGGGGGGGAGGGGGCGTGCAGGAGGCAGCCAATCAATGATTCTCTCATCATTGATGTTCCTCTCTCCCTCCCCCTTCCTCTCTAAAATCAATAAAAGCATATTTTTTAAATATCCAGGAAGATATTAGTCATACACCAACACATCTCTGGATAGTAAGTGTAGGAGCAGTGTTAATTTAGTTGAATCTTCTCTAATTTGTTCTCTTTATTCACAATTACAAAGATGATGGTAAATTAAGAAGCACTATGATTTTACTCTCTCCCAATATTATATGTTACATTTTCAACCAGTAAACCAAATCAACACTTGGGATGCTGAACACAACGCAATACACAGAGGTTGTACTATAGAACTGTACACCTGACATCTGTATAATTGTATTAACCAACGTCACCTCAATAAATTCAATTTAAAAATGGGGGGGGGGGGGAGAGACCAAACAAAATAAAGTGAAAAGACAAAACACAATCTCGAGGCCGGACAAACGACACGCGGGAGACCCGCTCACCGCTTTACCTGCAGCTTCTGGGAGATGCGGCCTGCAGCCCAGACCCCAGGCATCTCCACACTCACTCCCAGCTTTTAAAGCCTCTGCGTGCGGAAGAAAGCTTCTTTTTCAACGAACACGTTCATCAACGTCTCCGTCAGCTAAGAGGCATTTTGGAGTGTGGTCAGATGCTGCTGAGTGTCAGGTCCTCAGACCAAGGCCTGGGCGGGCAGCTCTGACAGCTCTCCTCCGCGCCCCCTGCTCTGCGGAGCCAGTGTGTCCCCCAGGGGCTACAGGGGGAAATCTCAACCTGACCGGGAGGCCCGCGGGGCCCCCATGGCTGCCTCTCATGCTAACTCGCCCTCCGAGATGCGGGGTTGCATTCTGCCTGCTTTCACCCCCGAGCAACGCGGGGCTCACACGTGCATGTGCCATTCCTCCCCTTCGAGGAGGAAGGGATGATTTGCTCCCGCTGCAGGTCACTCCCCAACGCCTTCCTCCAGCCAAGTGTGCACACCAGAGGTCCACTCATCACACACTCACACACACACACACACACACACACACGATGGAGAACCGGCAGGCTGAGTGAACATCACACACATGAGAGGATGGAGAACCCGCAGGCTGAGTGCTCATGTCCACGGGAGACAACAGGGAGACATCGAGTGGCCAGCAGCTCGCCAGGAAAACCACGGCCTGGGACCCCCTGGTGCGCGCCATCCCGGGTCTGGGACCCACTGCACGCCCCACCCAGGAGGCCAGTGCTGCCCCGTTGGCTCCATCAACCCCCCAGGACCGGGACCAGGACCAGGACAGGCGGCGGCCTGCGCTTCCCACGCTGCCATCACACGTCCACTTCCCTTTGCCATTTCCAACCGGCACCTCGGACTCGGGATGTGGTGAAAGGACAACAAGAGCAAAAAAAAAAAAGAAAAAAAGAAAAAAAATCCCAGACACGGAACAGAGAGAACAAAGGAAGCCCAGGCGTGTGCACAGGAAATGAAGCAACGCGGACACTTACACACCTTTTGGGGCCGCCGACGTAGGTGAAGGTGAAGGTGGAGTCCGAGTACCTGAAATCTGAACGGAAAGTCCTGTTAGGAGCTGCCCGGGGGGCCGAGGGGGGACCCGGGTCGGGGTGCAGCCCCGGGCGGGGGAGCCAGAGCCCCGACCCCGGGAGGCGAGGCTGGACGGCCGCGGGGACCCCCTGCACGCGGGAGGGATGCCCGGCCGGCGCCACGGGAGCCCCCACCCCCCCAACACACCCCGCAACAAGTGCCGGTGCCATGGCAACAGCGGGAAGGGGAGGCGCGGGTGCGGGCAGCGGGAAGCACCCTCCCGGTCTCCAGGCTGCGAAAGCCCAGGGCCATCCCTCCCCCGGGGAGGACGCCGGGCCCCCGGACCCCTCGCCGCGGCCCCCTCGCCCCCGACCGCGCGCCGCCAGGCGGAGCTGCGGGGCCCGAGGAGGTCGCCGGCGCTGCCCCCGCGGCCTCGGTTCCCGGCGGCTCAGCCGCGGCGCAAACCCGCCGGTCCCGCCGGTCCCGCCGCCCGCTCGGCCGGTCGCGGCTGCCGCTGAAACCCCGAGGCGCTCGGACGATCGGGGCGCGCACAAGGGAGGGGTGGGGGGGACCAACCGTACAGCGATGCCCCCCGCCCGGGGCCCCGGGGTCCTGCCCCGAAGCGGCGCGCTGCCCTGGCCTAGGGGCGCGGGGGGACCGGCCTCGCCCCCTCCCCCGCGGGCTCCCGCCGCAGCCGCTGCCGCCCGACGAAGCCCGAGTCGGGGGCGCGCGCCCCGGCCCCGCGCGCCGCGGTCCGCACTCGGCGGGGAGGGGCGGCGCTCACCGGCGAACAGGCCGTCCCGCTCGGCCCGGCACCGCTGGAGCACGACGTCGATGTCCTTCTGGATGCGCTCCTGCCGTGAACACATCCCCATGGAGCCGCCCCCGGGAGACCAGCCGCGGGCGCCCCGCCCCGCCGCGCCCGCTCCGGCTTCGGGGACGCTCGGCGCGCGGTGCCACCTCCGGCCGCGGCGGGGGCTGGAGGCGCGGCGGCCGCGGAGGCGCTCCCGGCGCGGGCGGGGGCCGGGGGCGGGGGCGGGGGCCGGGGGTGGCGCCGCCCGCCCAGATGTGGCCGCCCAGCTGCCGCCGCCGGACGCGCGGACCCCGGCCTGGTCTCTCCCTCCCCCGCCCGGAGCGGGGCCGCGGGGGCCGGGCTGCTGGCGGCGGCCGGAGAGCGAGCAGCGGCGGGGCGCCGGCGAGGGGCGCACCCGCTCCGCCTCCCGCGCGCACGCCCCCCCGCCCCGCGGGCCGCCCGGGCGCCGAGGCCGCTGCAGCGCCGCCCGCCGCAGACCCAGCCGCGCCCGCCGCGCGGTCACCCGGTCACCGGCCGCTGTCTGTCCGTCCGTCCGTCCCCGGGCGCGGGCCGGGCTCAGCGCCGGTGTGGGCAGCGAAGGCGCCGTGGGGCTCCCAGCCCCCCCCCTCCGCCCCCACTTTTATGAATGCCACTCCACTTTCAGGAGGAATTATGAGTCAGATGGAAAACCCAAGTCGGAGTGGCCGGGAGAGGGGGTGGGAGGAATAAAGGAAAAATCCTTTCCGATGGGAAATAAATAAATTAAAGGAACCAATCGCTCCTTGTGCCCCATCAGGCGTGATGGGAAAAGCCTGAAATCACTCCAGAGGCTCATCGCCCTCGGCCCTTACTGCCTCGAGTCTTCTTCTCCCGAATGGAAATATTGGGGTGCCCCTAGGAGACGAGGGTCCCTCTGAGGGGCTCCCTCCGCGTCGGGAGCCTCAGCATTTCCTCCCTCCTCAGCATTTCTGTCCATAAAGACGTGGCTGCCTCAACCGCATGGGCCAGGAGCTCCCTCAAAGGGGGACAGCTGCTTGGCATGTTTTAAAGACCACCCTGGGCCAGCCCCTCAAGGGAAGAGCAGGCTCAGAAAGGAGGCGCAGCTCTGACCCTCCGGGGTGGTGCGGACCCTGCCTCCACGCGTGTTGCCAGAGGCCCAGCACAGGCCCAGGGGCACCTCCCCTTTGAGCTGTTGGCTCCTCTGGGCGCCCCTGGCCCCTCTGGTTCTGCATGCCCAGGGCCTGGTGCAGGGCCTGGAACACAGGAGGGAACCTGGATGCTGGCTGGATGCGTGGATGGCTGTGCCTTGCAGCCTCTTGCCTCTGTAGGCACCCCCGGTGTCCATCAGCTTCCTTATGGGCATGAGCACCTGAGCTGTCAAGCAGGTTCAGGCCCTTCCTGGGTCTGGCTCAGGTGCTGACTGTGTCAGCATGATGTGCAGGGGAATTAGGAACAACTGTCACCCCCGACAGCTTGGAGAGATGCCAGAGAGACGCAAGCCATGCGAGACGATGTGCTCCAGTTCCTCCGCTGCGCAGGAAGGAAACCACGACGTTAGCGGCTGCACAGCCCTGGGCGCAGCGCCCCGCGTGGGCCTGCGGGCTCCGACCTGCCACAGCCGCAGGGACAGACCAGTAGCTCTCTCAGCCTCTCCTGCAGAGCTTCCGGCCCAGGGCAGGGCAGGGTCAAGGCCTCCCTGGGGTGCTGCTGGGCTACTTTCTTCCCTTCCACACATAGACTGACTTCCTCCTTCTACCCTGTGCTCTAACTTCTCCAAAAAGCTTTAAACCTATCACATCCCAAGGATTTATCTACCAGCTGTCTCTCCACAAAGCCTGCGTCCCTCAAGCAGAACCCTTCCTGCAGGTAAATCTGGGCGAGTTTTCAAGCGCCCAGGCTGTCTGTTGCCTGGGTCGCCTCCGTGAAGTAGGCCTCCTTGGGATTGGTGCTGCATTTGTTTTTTTTCCCTGAGCTTCACAGGCTGTCCTGTTTAGTTCGACAAAGCCAGCCTCCCTTTGTTTGTGCTCTTAAGGTGTGATATATTTAAGTACTTTTAAACGTTAAGGGATAAGATTTTTTTTTTTTTTAATGAAAACCAAGCTTTCTCTCTAGAACACATTTCTGCAAGATAAGTTTCTCCAACAAAAACTACACCAGGTACCAGTGTTCCATGCTGGGTCCTCACGGTGGCTTGATTCTCTGAGAGTCTGTCCAGACCCAGGCTCCCACTGACTTGTCTCGTCTCAGGCTCTCGGTTACACATTTAGGGTATTTGTGCTCTTATTAAAAACTATAGGCACCTTTGAGATGAGGAGGTTACACACTTGCCTCAAAAGTCATGGGTGCGCATGCGCGTGTGTGTGTGCGCACACACACCACACACACACACACACTCAGGGTCACAGACAGCAGGTGATAGGCCCTGGATACGTTTGCTGAAGCAATAAAGCCCATCACTCACAATGAGAGAGCTCTGTTGGATGCCGAGTGCACTCGAGACCATCTGTATGCAGGACAGCTGAGCCCAGTCAACAGGCCCACCCGTTTAGAGAGCATGGTCCCAAGCCAGCTGGTAGACCTTGTGAGAGGACAACTGTGACTTCCTCATCTGCGCGGGCAGACCCTCTGCAGACGGCAAGGTATTGGAAGTGTGGCCTGAAGTTCGGGTGGGGATGGGCCCACACTTCTCCAGCACTCCAGAGGGCTGTCTACTAGCGCTCCCAAGTGCTCTACCCATAACCACTCATTTCACATGTTCAGTCACCTGATGCTTCACATTGTACAAAAGAGGGAGCTGAAGCACGGAGGGCTTCATGGACTCACCTCAGGTTTTTCCTCTCTCCAACCCTTTCAGCAATTGAATGGAACTGGAAGGAAAATAAATGTTCAGAATTCTCAGTGGGGAGGAGAGTGGCCGGCCAACGCAGCAGGCCCCGGGCGAAGGCAGGAAGAAGGAGAAAGGATCCCCAAGGGCCCACACATGCCCTCTCCTGGCCTCTCCTAGCAGCAGGCATGACTCCTTTCCCAAACAAGTCCCTGGGGATGAAGAGAAGGGATGGGAAGCAGGAAGCAGGGTTAGCAAAGGGAACAGCCCCCTTTCCCAAACGCTCGGGGTGCGATCAGTAGCAAAGGCCCATGGGAGGGCCCAGCAGCCTCTGTGGGCTGTGGAGACATCACATGACAGCTGGCCTTTCTGACAGCTTCAGAGTGAAAAGGGAGAGGGTGGCTGGCATGGGAAGAGATCGCCCAGGGTGAGGAAGTGGGATCTTAGTGAGAGACAGGAAGCCAGTGGGAGGAAGGGGGTCGCACAGTTCTTTTCAATCATCAGGTGAATATAACTTCTTCTTGTTGTGATTCTCTAATAGAAAGGCACCCGTACAACTCAAAACGCTTGCTAAGCCCAACGGCTTCTGTAAACAGCGTGAACTTGAGCAACCCTCTTGTTATTGAGCTGCTGGTACTTCTGCTTCTGGAGAAATGAATCCTGCAGGCTATCCTGACCTCCTCAGGTGGGTCCAGCAACCAATGTGTGAGCAAACCAGTCAACCCGAATAACCTTGGCAAAATGGAGGAGAATGTTAAGTTGTTTGATGTGAACTTTGTTCCAATTTGGTCCTTGTAGAGAGCAGCTCTAGAGTTAAGACTCAGATTGACCTGTGGCAGAGCCACAAGTCCCAGTTTAGAGAGCAGAGTCCTCTTAGCACAATAAAGCTTGACCTTATGACCTCCGAAGATCCTTCCTGGGTAGCAAATAGGCTGTGGGCGGTGCAGCAAGTGCTGCCAAAACAAGTGAAACTCACAAGAACATTGTAACTATGTTGACCAGTACCTTGTTTTTTCTCTGTGGCCGCCTCCAGGCATAGGAAATCCACCAAGCCCCAGCTATATTCTCTTTGTCTGTCTTTTCTTTAATCGTTCACCGCCCACCCCTTCAGGCTCACCGAACCGGTGGCTGTGCTGGCAGGGCACAGGTTCTAACCTAAGAGCAAACGGGGCAGCACAGTGGCCATTGTGAGATTTCGTGGCCTTTCCTAGCCTCACTGAGCTTCCCTAATACGCGAGCCATAGTGTGAAACCTGAACAGCTCTGTCTCCTGCCCAGGCCCTCTTTCATTCAGTCCCATCGTCTCTCCTTACACGTTGATCCCATCCCTCCTCTGCCCCAGTTAGAGTCGATGCCGACCTTCCCATGCAAACACACACCCCTCTCAGTTTGTTCTCGTGGTAACTTTACTTGGTTTTGAGCAGCTCTGGTTTCATTTATTTTTAAAAGTGCATAAATACCGCAAGAATATATTCTCTGAGAAAACTGTTTAAAACATACATGAGTACAGACAGTAAAATGTCCAGCTATCCTAACCCGTAATCCACTCCTCACCCCAAAGGTAACGAGCATTTACAGTTAGGAGAGAATTCTCTCTTTCTTGCATTCCTATGTTCACACCAATGTCCTTCTTGGGTGTCCCCAAAAAATGTGTGCACACAGTTTGAATAATTATAAAGGCAGTGTTTATTAAAATATATTTCATTTTCTTACATTGAGCTATCAGCTGCCAATGTGTGTATATATTTTTTTGAGACACCCTATGTCAGCGGTTCTCAACCTGTGGGTCGTGATCCCTTTATCGGTCAAACGACTAAGACCATCCCACATATCAGATATTTACATTATGATTCATAAGAGTAGCAACATTACAGTTATGAAGTAGCAATGAAAATAATTTTATGGTTGGGTCACAGCATGAGGAACTGTATTTAAAGGGCCAGAAGGTGGAGAACCACTGCCCTATGTGTTCATAGATTTATACAGACACACAGTGCAAAAGGACCACATAATACTTGTTTTGCAACTTGATTTTTTCATTGTCTTGGAGAACTTTCTATGGCAATGCAAAGACATCTAGCTCAGACCTTTTAGCCACCGCGGAGAATTTTACTGAATAGATAAACCATCACATATTTTAAGCGTATCTCTATAGACATGATGGGTATTTCAAATGCTTTGGGATTCAAGCAATTTGCAACAAACACACATCTTTCTGCGCAGCTTCAGCAGTTTCTGCACAGGGGTAGACCGTTAAGGGGTGGAGTAACTGGGTCTCCAGGGGCTGGCAATTCAAACATTTGATAGATACAAGCAAACTGCTCTCAAAATGACCTTATCATTTTATACTCCACTGAGTGTTTTTTAGAGAATCCAATTCTCTACAACATTCCTAACAACAGATACCACCAGACTTTAAATATTTGGGTAAGAAGTTGGATACAAAAAAAATACATTCATCTTATTTCTTTCCCTGATTATAACTGAAGTTGGGCATCTTTTCAAGTGGTTATTGGCAATTTGTATAGTCTTTTGAGTATTCAAGTATGAGTATAATTGCCTGCCATGTCCTCTATTTTCTGATTGGGTTTTTCTGGCTTCCTATGACATATTCAGAAAAGGTCTTTATATATTCTGGAGAGCAGTCCCTTTTCTATTATACTTTTTAGTTACAAAGAAGTTTAAGATTTTTAGTTATTAAAAATAACGAAAACAAATAATGTTAGGTTAAGACCAAATACTGCCCTTTTCAAACAACCCGTCCTGGGTTTTTCTTCTCACTAATATCCTCTCTACCATGAACTTCTCATTTCTAGACTGCAAGTTCTTTGAAGACAGGAACTGGTCTTACTCATCTTGGAAAGCATCACAGAGCTTACAGTAGACACTATTTTACTAGAATGCACACAAGCTAAGTGGATAGGTATGGGATTGACATAAAGTCTTATGGCCTCTACTGCTGTTGTTTAAATCCCCAGACATTTAGGCTGCCTTGTTACTTACTCTCTCTGTTTCCACTGGCCTAAACAGCTGTTGACCCGCGACAAGTATACTGGGGGTACTCAGTAAAGACACATGGATCAATTGATTTCATTTTGTGATGACCTTGTACATTTTATGCTTTATTCACAAAAGAGAAGCATGTCCTAAAAAGTATTTCATAGGATAAAATTAAACAATGAGATTTCGCCTGAAAGTTTCCAGATTTAAGTCAGTTTGGGGAAAAGTATATTAAATCAAGCTAAATAGGTTTCTCTCTCATTAATTGGATCCTGTACTATGCCTAACTAAGAGGGACATGTGGCATTCAGAAAGTTCCATATGACTGAACATTTGGAGTTTTTGTTTATCGACTGATTTTTTTTTTTTTTTTTTTTTTTTTGCCAGTGAATTGTGTTCTGTGTCATTTCAATTATATGTATTTTTTTAATTTGGGTAAAAACTTCCAAGAGAGATTCTTTTTCTTCTTTTTAATATCAATTATGAAACAGTTTTAACACTCATCCCAAGAAAGGCCTGTGATGACGGGACTTTCAAGTAAGACAGGATCAAATTCTGACTCTCCAACAAAGGGGAAATCTAAACTTGAGCGAGGAAATACAATGTTATTGCATGAGACCTGTTTTCTAACCTGAAGAATGGGAGAACAATGGCCCCCATCCCTTAGTGGCTAAAGAAGAGGATTAAGTGAGATGAACATGCAAAGAGAAATATAGGACTTGCTTAGTAAGAATTAATTATTGAGGAGCCACTGAAAGAAAATTCTCTTCCTCACCCCTATAAACAATGGACTGATTCTGCCTTTATTTCCCTAATGAATCAGTGGCCTTCTATCTGGTCATCTGGATTCGTATGTTACAAGTAAGTTGTAAGGCTCTGCACAGGGACTTCCTCTTGTATTTGCAAGCTCCCTGGTTGGGTGCCACGTAGGAAGCAGTAAGGATCTGACTTGGAAGAAGGCGCTGGAGGGACCATTGCAGCAGGTGCTCCTGCCGCACGTGTCTTATCATCCAGTCTTGCTCCTGAGCTCACATCCAGGCCGTCATATATGTCAGGAAACACTGGCTGTAGGAGAGACCCTGACTCGGACCAGCAAAGGCAACATGCGACGTGTTGGCTCATAACCAGGGAGGACGCTTGGGTGGCTTAGCCAGCCAGGGAGAGGCTGGAGGAATCAGGAGCTCAGGGCACTGAACTGGGGGCTCAACCCAAATCGTCTCTCTTCTCCATTTCCATTTCTTCTTGGCATCTTTCATACTTCAAACAGCAGGGGACATGGGCCTCCGGTAACATCAGCCGGAGAACATCCCGGCATAATAGCTACCCCAGTGGCCGAGGGTAGCTACTTTTCCCAGCAACCCTACGCTGATCCCGGGCTGAAGACCGATGACCGGCAGCCCTCCCGGGGGCCAGGCTCTACCGGGCGGGCAACCACGGCTGCGAGCGGGTGACCGCTCTGCCCTGCTCGGCCCAGGTCGCGTTCCCGCTCCACGTTCGGGGCGGCTGGTGGGAAGAGGAAGGAAGGGCTCTTGCTGGTCTCCTCCGGGTCCCGTTGAAAAGCCATGTGCCACCCTAGCTCCCTGTGACTCTCCGCAATGCCCTGGGGTACTCATGCAGCTTTGGAGGGGCGAATGCTATCAAGAAATGGATGGTTTTACTCCTCACAGTTTGCATTCCTTCTCGCTTCCATTTCACGGTGGAATAGCTGCAGCGACAGGCTGGCTTGCCTGTCCAAGCCCCTCCTCAGGGCTCACTCCAGCAACAGCGTGGAACACTCTCACTGTCTGCCTGTCTGTCTGTCTGTCTGTCTGTCTTGCCGTGGAGGCTGAGCCGCAGGGCTCCGAGCCTGAGTGATCGGCTCGGTCGCCGGGACATTCGGAAAGAAAGCCGGGGACTCGGCTGGCTCAGTACCTGCGGGTGCTCAACAATCAGTCGCTCTGCGTGACGAGCTTGGCAGAAGGTGACAACAGTCACCCTCCACTAAGTGCTTGCCGTTCTAGAAGTTACTGCCTGACCTAGCAAATCGGCCTCAGCCAGAGCTTGGCCCGGAACTCGGCCAGGCCCAACCTAAGCTCTGTTCCATCAGGACCAGGTGTGGCCACGTGGCAGCACCACCCTGAGTCCGTGCCATCACTCATCTGCCCCTGAAATCCAAGCCCACCTCCTCCCTCGGCGCGCCAGCCCTCAGTCACGGTGACATTAGCAGGCTTCCAATAAGAAGCTTGCCAACTCCAGCCGTATCTCCTCCCTTCTGTCTAGGTTATTGGAGGTGTGGTCTTTCCAACGGCAGAGGTAGGAGCTAAATGGGCTTTCACATTTCTGAGAGAGAGAGAGAGAGAGAAGTTGATTTAAGAGAGAGAAAGGCAGAGATGGAGGAGGAGGAAGGAAGGGAAAGGGGGAGGAAGAAAGGAGTGTTCCTTCCAGCGTTGTCGACATGACAGCATCAGCTGAAATGAGGAGCTGCATCAGGTGCCGCTTCCAAAGCCAACTCTGTCGTTTTCCACTCAAGGTTTTGCTTCTGTGAAGCATGAAGGTGCTCAGTGGACAGGCTCTTGCCGGCTTCTGGACAGCACAGCAGGCAGAGACCACCTTCCTTTCCTGAGTTCTGACCCCTAGAAGTAGCCCCAGACTGAGCTCCCAGAGCCTGAATCTCTCTTCTCTTGGGGGGCCTGGCCTTCCCACCGCCCTGTGCAGGAGGCGCTTAGTGTTGAAAATGATCACTCTACCTGTTTCAACTTAGTATAGTTTAAGAATAAAACATACCACAGAACCAGGAAATGGAATTAATATTGCTATCATGTGTCACTGCCATGGACAAGGGGTTACAGAGCAACTTAGCACAGGTAAACTCAATACGATCGTCTTCTTCTCCCGTCTTCTGCAAGTGAATCATCCATGAAAAGGTTGTCAGAGGACAAAGTCTGATAAATCAAAATGTAAGTACCAGCGATAGGCAATGGCTTCCAGAATTAACAGGGCAAACTCACGATGCTCAGGGTTGGCCTTAAAAACGTCCTCCTGCTGCCAGCCACGTGAGCAGAGTCCGCTGCTCATTCCCCTGGGATGTGTGACTTTGGCCTCTTACCGAGCAGAGTACACACTGCAGCCCCTGCCTGCGGACTTTTCCATTGACTTGTTTTGGCCAATCGGTTGCTCATCGGGTACTTGCACCATCACCTGAGAAGAAATAACCTGGGTAATCTGCTGGCTCAGGAGGATGAGGGACACGTAGGGCAGACCCTGATTCAACTTGCCACTAGAAGCCAACCCAGTGTAGCCCAGCCTAGATCAGGCACGGACCCCTGAATCAGAATGAAAAAGCGTTGGCGTAAGCCATGAAGTCTGGAGGGAATTTGTTACTCAGCACTACCGTGGTCATTGGTGACTGATACAAACAGTAAAGACAATAGAAATCAATAAAAACAATGCACATCAGGCCATTGCTGGCACAAACTAGAGAACTATGAGCTTCTTGACAAGACAACCTATACAACCACCACCAGCTTTACCCCTACAAAGACGCCTTCACGCCTTCAAGGTGGCTTCCGGTTTGTCCGGCTCAGCCCCTGCCTCCTAAGCTGGACGGACAGCCTGAAATTAAACGTGTTGTAAAGCTGAATTATTTACCTCTGAACGGCTGTGTGAGGTAGTGTGCCTGGAATCCACATCGAAGTGTAGAGAGTGCTTATTTCTGGGCGGGGTGGTCTCATGGACATTTTCATTTCCTTCTCCTTATTTTAAATTTTCAATCATAACGTTGGATTATTGGCATCATTTTTAAAACAGTTCGGTTTATTTTTAGAAGAACAAATTTAGCCTGCTTCTTCAAATGACAGATTTCTGAAGTGGTCATCAGTTTCCCGTGGGAATTTCAGAAGAGCAATAAAGAAGGGAAAGCTGGCGTTGCTGCCCTTCGGTAAGTGCGGCATTTATTTTACTTTTCCTGTCTTTCTCAACTCCAACAGACTTTCTCAGGAGCTTCTGTGAGACCCTGTTTCCAGGGGGATGTTTCCTGTTGTCCCCAGGGTCTCTGCAGGAGGCTCTGCCTTTCCAGGACTTCCTCTTCCCTGTCAACCCCCCCACCTCCACCCCAGGCCCTTTCACCTGCTGGCACTTCTGGGATGGCATTACCCCCCTCTGGGCACAGACAGGCATCATGTGATCTCAGGCACAATGCATGGAGGCGGAGTGTGCATGGGTCACAGGGGGGAAGTTCAGCTAGCATCGCCTGTGGTTAGTGGTTAGTGGTTAGGCAAGAGTCTGCTTACACAAGTGACGGCTGCATCAGCCCCTTTGGGGTCAGCATTCTGGGCCCCAACAGCACCCCTCACTCCTGCTGGGGTGACTCTTTAGGATCTCTCTCTCTCTCTTTCTCTCTCTTCCTTCCATTTTCCTTATCTTCCCTTCTCTCTTTTCATCTGAACGCAAGTATTTGGGATTTGGTTTTGATTTTGATTTTAATACGAAAGTGGGGGCCAGGCTTCTGTTCCACCTCAAACTGCCTTGTTAGGGCTAGAGAGCACCCTCGCTGTCTGCCTGAGGCTCAGCACCTTGGAAACCAAAGCCAGAAAAACATTGCTCTCTACTTTGCATTTTCACATCCCCGAGCGGCGAGCTGCGGCAACAGGCCCCAGTGGCCTAAACAGCTCCTGAAAGGGTTGGGTGGGAAGGAGTCAGAAAAGGAAGATAAATGAGTGGCAGGGAGGCGGGCAGGGGTGAGTTTCTGTCCTAGTTTTTAACAGAGCATTTCACTTCCTTCTTGCCCGAAAGCCTATCTTCCCCGCCCAGGGCTGCTGCTTCCCCAGCAGAGGGGCCAGGCGGTGGCTGGAATGGGCTGTGTGGGAACAGGGAGGCAACACACTGCGCACACCCCCCAGAGCACCTGCCCCCGCCCCACACCCCTTTCCTCCGGACCCAGTGTCTTCTGCCCAGACCCTTCCTCTCCCCGCTCACTTCCTCTGATGAAGAAGGCCCTCTGCTTCCCGTGTGTCTCTCTGAGAGCCCTCCTGCCCTGTCTACCCAAAACGCAATGTCCCGAGGAGACCCCACAAGCCCACCCTGCAGCATCTGAATTCCCCCGGACTCCCAGGCCCAAGCCTCCCCCTTCCCTGTCGCTCTCAGAGTCGTGCGGCTCAACCTCCATCTCCACACCCAGTTGCTTTGACTTGTTCTGTCTTGTTGTCATTATTGATTTCAGAGTGGAAGGGAGAGGGAGAAAGAGACAGAAACATTACTGATGAGAGAGAATCATCCATCTACTGCCTCCTGCATGCCCCCGACTGGGATCTGAGGCCCCTACCCGGGCACATGCCCTGACTGGAATCAAACTGGTTCACAGGTCGACGCTCAACCACTGAGCAAACCAGCCAGGCTTGTTCTGTCTTTTTACATCAGGCAACTTCCACGATTACTTAATGATTTATTGCAATGGAGTCAAGCGCTTTGGGGAAGAATATCTTCCGATGTCCTCCCATCACCCAGTTGGGATTCTTCATGTGGGTTTTGATGTAGGATATTAGTGTAGGCTCATGCTTATCTCACATACCTCTTTCTACTCCACCACTTTTTAAGAAATAATAGATTTTTTCCTGAATATTACTTGCCTGTCATGGACTATCTCATATACCACCTGAAAGTATGATCAAAATAATCCTATTTGTGCGTTCTTTTATTTGGGCTTGTTTGTTTGATGACGAGGAAGTCAACCAGAAAGAATCTAAGTGTCAAGAAACTGCCAAGGAAAATGTTTCCTGAGCTGAACTTATCCAGAGTTCTCCATTGAAGCATAAAATATTTTATAAAGAAACTAGAGGCCTGGTACACAAAAATTTGTGCACTCGGGGAGTGGGGGGGGGGGGTCCCTCAGCCCAGTGTGTGCCCTCTCCTAGTCTGGGACCCCTTGGGGGATGTCCACTTGCTGGCATGCCTGGCCAGCCTGGGTGAGGGGCTGATGGCTGTTTGCAGGCTGGCCAAGCCCCCCAGTGGGGACCCTCACCCCATGGGGGTGTGGCCAGCCTAGGTGAGGGGCTGAGGACCCACAGCCCCTTCAGGGTTTGGGTCCCTACTGGGGTGCCTGGAAGGAAGCAGGTATCTGGGATTTATTCAACTTCTATAATTGAAACTTTGTTGCCTTGGTCCCCTGGCAACCCAAGTCCCAGCCCGGCAGGTATCTGGGGTTTGTTTATCTTCTATAATTGAAACTTTGTAGCCTTGACTAGAGCTCAGGGCTTGCAGGTCCCTGGCTTCCTCTGTTGCCCAGGCAACTCCAGCTGGCTGCCACCATCTTAGTTAATTTGCATATTTTCTCCTGATTGATTGTGGGCATTGCTGTGGGTGTAACAGAGTGAGGGTCAATTTGCATATTACTCTTTTATTAGATTAGATGTGGCTATGGGCACCGCCATCTTGTGGCTATGGGGGACGGCCATCTTTGTGATGGAGTGATGCCTAATTTGCATATTACTTTTTTATTAGATAAGATGTGCTAGGCCAGCCATTCCTAAGAACCAGGAGATGACGGTTCAATTCCTGGTCAGGGCACATACCCGGGTTGTGGGCTCCGTCCCCAGTGTGGCATGCAGGAGGCAGCTGATCAATGCTTCTCTCTCATCATTGATGTTTCTCTCTCTCTCTCTCTCTCTCTCTCTCTCTCTCTCTCTCTCCCTCCCTCCCTCCTTCTTTCGTCCTCTCTGAAGTCAATAAATAAATAAATATATATATATATATATATATATATTTTTTTTTTTTTTTAAATGTGCTAACCAAATAACAGTTGACCAGGGTGCTGGATGGCTGGTGTGGATCTCAAGGACTTTGAAAGAGACGGTTTCTGGAATGAAATGGCTAAAAGAGAAGCACCTGTGCACCTATGCAGATGCTGAAGCAGGAGGAGCAAGATTAGCACCAAAGGAGAGGTTCCCGCCCTTGGGGTGGTGAAGCCACAGCAATTTTTTTGCAGCAAAGGCCCTTCCAACACCAAGTGCAAAGACCCACATGCTCTGTGAGGCCGCGTGGCCTGAGCTTTGCAGAGCTTGGAACTAATTCCCAGAAAGCTTATACCGTGTCCATCTACCACGTCCCAACAATTGCACTTGCAGGGGCATCTGTGAGCGAAATCTCTCCGTATCCACGGGGTAATATCTTTAATTGTGTCTGGTCAGAAAGTCAATTTGAGACATTTTTTTAAAAATGGCTACAACATAGGCGTAAATGTTGAAAAAATTAACTGGCAAGGCCAAAGTGCAGCCCATTCATGCATTCTGTCAGTCAGTGGTGTATGAACAAACATGATTTGCTTCAATACAAAGACAGCCTTGAGGGTTACGTAGACAATTCCTTTATCCATATTCCTCGTAGTTCCTAAGTACGCCTCAAGTCTAACTTCCGAGTAAACTCCAGGTTCCCGGAGGAAAAGGTCTGTAAGTCCTACTTCTTTTGACCCTTTATAATCTCAGTATCCATGCACAATTAGAGGCCTGTTTATAACTATCCCCGAAACATAAACCTTCCAGGAAATACTTTCCATCACTTTCTCATCTCCGGCCTGTGCTATGCTCTAGGGAACGCAGAGAGCAATACGTCCCCGGCCCTCCAGCAGGCTGCTTGGAGGGAGACGGGAAATCTATGTGCTGTGAAGGTTGCAGACATTGCGATATAAATCTCACAGGAAAGAGCTATTTGTAGAGGCAATGTTCTCAGGCTCAGGCTCGAGTCACGGAGATTCAATTCTGGCCTCGCCGCTGGCTTCTTTCGGGACTCTGGGAAAATTACTTCAGCTCTTCAAACCCCAGTTTCCTCATCCTTAAAATAGAAATGATAAATAGTCCTTATCTCATAGGATTGGTACGAGCGTTCAAAGGGATTAGGCATTGACTAAGTTTCCCCAGAGCTTTGCATCGCCAATGTTAGTCTTTGCTCAAAAATCAAATAGGCAGACAGCAGTTTATCTGTGAAGAAAATCTCCCCTCGGGGGTCGACAAGGAGGTCTGGAAAATGCCCAGCCTGAAGCATGACAGGAAAAGAGCAAACTCTTCTTTTTTTTTTTTAACGTATAATGTTTTAAAAATCTTTCTAAATAGCAAGAAGTTCTACAATCATTGTCAGCAGATAAACAAATGGAGAAAAAATTATGAGATTCATATGCAGCAGATAGAGAGGTAATTCTTCAGCTTGTAAATTATCAAGAAAACAGTGAAGAGCCCAGGAGAAAAAGGGTAGATGATGTGGACAGCATTCCGCAGAAAAAGAGAAACGAATTACCAATGAACGTGTGAAAAGGTGCTCCATCTCATTGATAGCTCAAGGCCTTCGGATCCAAGCAGCACTGGACTATCATTTTTCAACCGACATAATGGCAAAACTCACATTTATAAAACCCAGTGTTGTTGGCAGCATGAGAACAGGGTTCTGCTCAGCACCCTGAAGGAATGTGCACAGTAATTAAGTCTTTTGCTGTACAATTCAATGGCCTCTGGGAACATCCGCAGTGCCTAGTCTCTTGGACAGGGAAAACCCGATGAGGTGCTTGTAAGAAATAGTGTGTAGGGAAGCTCCCTGCGGTGTTGCTTGCCGTTTGAAAGGGTGAATTGGAAATAGTGTAGGTGCCCAGGACCAGGGGATGAGGCAAATACACAATGGTACATCTGTGCAATGCGCTGGGCAGGAACTACAAGCATGGGATGGAGATACTGCTGTTATGAAAAGAGTTTTAAGACACATGAGTAGATGGTCAAATTGCAGGTCATGGGCAAAAAGAAAGCACTGACACTAGTATGGTAGCTGCTATGTTTCTTTTCAACTTAAAAGTTTCCATCACCATTTATTCCAGTGGTTCTCAACCCTCTGGCCCTTTAATACAGTTCCTCATGCTGTGACCCAACCATAAAATTATGTGCGTTGCTACTTCATGACTGTGATGTTGCTACTGTTATGAATCGTAATGTAAAGATCTGATATGCAGGATGGTCTTAGGTGACCCCTGGGAAAGGGTCGCTTGACCCCCAAAGGGGTTGCGACCCACAGGTTGAGAACTGCTGATTTATCCCCTTTATGTCCTTCTTGCCCTCCACTTACACTGCCTTTTACAAAAGGGAATCTATAGTAACAAAAGTGTAATATGCTTATAAAAGCAGACGTCCTTCCGGACAACCTTCCAGACAAAGCCGGGGCTGCCCGGGTCCAAGCTGCCTGCCAGTGGCCGAAGGAAAGCCAGGGTCCCAGGTGCCAGAGGGAAGCCAGTGCCGGCAGCCGGGGGAAGGAAGGCCTATTCTTGCACGAATTTCGTGCATCGGGCCACTAGTGTAACACATAAAAAGGAGAACGTGAAATCGTTAACAGTGCCTTCCTCTGGGTAATAAAACTGTGGGTAGGGGAAAAGAAGATAGTTATTTTTCATTTTAAGCCCAATGAGTTATTCAAATTGAATGCCATGGAGTGCAAGGTTTTCATAATAAAACTAGAGGCCCAGTGCACAAAAATTTGTGCACTCGGGGGTCCCTCAGCCTGGCCTGTGCCCTCTCACAGTCTAGGACCCCTCAGGGGATGTCCACCTGCTGACTTAGGCCTGCTCCCTGAGTGGGCTTAAGCTGGCAGTCAGACCTCCCTCTGGCAGCTCAGGAGCCCTCAGGGGATGTCCACTTGCCAGCGGGGAGCAGGCCTAAGCTGCAGTCAGACATCCTTAGCGCTGCTGAAGAGGCAGGAGAGGCTCCCACCACCACCACTGTGCTGGCAGCCATCAACCTGGCTTGTGGCTGAGCAGAGCTCCCCCCTGTGGGAGCGCACTGACCACCAGGGGCAGCTCCTGCATTGAGCATCTGCCCCCTGGTGGTCAGTGTGTGTCATAGTGACCAGTCATTCCAAGTGTCCTGCTGTTGGGGTCAATTTGCATATTACCCTTTTATTATCTAGGAGTAATAATTAAATAAACACTGGCACACATTTTAAGTGCTTGGGATAGAAATTAAACATTAATGCAATACACCTTACAGGGTTAGCAAGTATTGTGTTGAGATTGGACTACAGGACCCTCATCTGCCACAGCTGTTAGCCAACCTGTACCACTGGCATTGGTTCTTTCTGAGAACATGTACAGCTGGCTTGTCTAGACTTTAGTAATCCTTTGGTATTTTATTTGGTCCTTTTCCTGCCGGGATTAGCAGTTTCAGGACTCAGATTGCTTATCTTCTTTCTGGCAGGTTAAACGCTTCCTCTTAAAAATAATTGTTCTTTTTTTCCTGGTGCGTTTTGGAGGGTTTTTGCACTCTGCCTGGTTCTTCCCGCCTGGTTAGCCCTTTTCCTCTTAGAATGGTTGGTCCTGATAGGCTGCTTTCTTCAAAGTCTCTCTCAGCTCTTTGGCTGTTGGCTTTCTGGCTCATAATCAAACATGAATCCCCGGGTTGTTTTGTCCTAGAGAGAAACTCCATGAAGGTGAATAGGAGATGCATTAAAAATATAAACCCTGACCCTGGCCAGTGTGGCTCAGTGGATGGAGTGTCGGCCTTCGGACTTAGGGGTCCCAGGTTCAATTCTGCTCAGGGGCATGTACCTTTATTGCGGGCACATCCCCAGTGGGGGGGGGGGGGTGCAGGAGGCAGCTGATCGACGTTTCTCTCTTGTCCATATTTCTGGCTCTCAGTCCTTCTCCTTCCTTCCTCTCTGTAGAAAGTCAGTGAGGTATATTTAAACAAACCATATATATTAGGAGCCCGGTGCACAATATATTGTGCACCGGGGGGTCCCTCAGCCCGGCCTGTACCCGCCCAACCTGTGGCCTGCCACCCACCCATGGCACCTCGCCCACCCCCCACACACCACCCGCCACCCATCCATCTGCCCCGCCCACCTCACACACCCCCGCCCCGTACGTCCCGCTCACCCTGCCACCTGCACTGCACCTGCCTTTGTGGTTCTGCTGCCGGCCTCCATCTTGGCTGAGTTAATTTGCTTACAGCCACTCTGATTGGCTGGTGGGTGTGGCTTAAGTGTCCCATAGAGATGGTCAATTTCAACACCTAAGCCACGGCCCACCAGGCAAGCCAAGCCCACCAGCCAATCAGAGCGGCTGTATGTAAATTTACCCAGCCAAGATGGAGGTCGGAAGCCATGGAACTAGAGTATACAGGAGGCTTCCATTGCAACTGCCTGCATAGGCCGACTGGGCCTCTGCTCATGGCAACAATGTTTCAATTATAGAAGCCATGGAGCTGAAGCAAACAGGAGGCTTCATAATCTGCCTAGGCCTCCACTCAAGGTAACAAAGTTTCAATTATAGAAGATAATTAAACCTCGGAAACCTAATTCCAGACAACCTTCCTGGGACCTTTGGTCAATGGGAGCTGTGGGCAGCCTGAAAATGGCCCTCAGCTGCTCACCCAGGCTGGCCAGGTACCCCAGTAGAGATCTGAACCCTGAAGGGACTGTGGGCAGCCTGAAAATGGCCCTTAGCCCCTCACCCAGGCTGGCCAGGTATCCCAGTAGAGATCCAAACCCTGAAGGGGATGTGGGCAGCCTGAAAATGACCCTCAGCCTCTCACCCAGGCTGCCCAGGCACCCCAGTAGGAACCTGAACCTTGAAGGGGGTATGGGCAGCCTAAAAACGGCTCAGACCCTCACCCAGGCTGGCCACACCCCCATGGAGTGAGGGTCCCCACTGGGGGGTTTGGCCAGTCTGCAAACAGCCATCAGCCCCTCATCCAGGCTGGCCAGGCACACCAGCAGGTGGACATCCCCCAATAGGTCCCAGACTGCAAGAGGGCACAGGCCAGGCTGAGGGACTCCCCCCCACCACCCCCGAGTGCACAAATTTTTGTGCACCAGGCCCCTAGTACCCTGCAAAAACCCCAACATAGAGGCTTTCACGCAAAGACACTTCCACAACTGGTGTGGCCATTCGTTCCCCAAGCCCAGCAATTGTTCTTGCGAACTGCACTGCCTTTCACTCTGTAGCTGGGATGCAACACAGCCCCTGACACACGGCTGTGAGGAACTCCACTCCTCACGGCTGAGCGATGCAATTTCGCCCCCGGGTGAGCTTCTCAGGGGAACTGCAGGATGAGGTCCTGGGTCGCAGCTTGCTCGGGGGATCACACTGGCCCTCCCGGGAGCTGATGCATTTTAATTATTGACAGGTTCACATAAGACCTGTAGGTCTAAGAACATCAGCTCGGTAGCTGACTGATGGTAACAGGAGACGGTCCTGCGCAGAGGAAGTTTGTGGGAGCTGGCGCCCATGGGAGGGACGTCTCTGCAGTGCCCGTGCCTCCCATCCTACCTGGCTGGTGCTGGAGACCAGGGCCCGCGTGCCAGCCCATCCTGGAAGGGAGGCCTCTGACATGTCTCCAGGGGCTAAGAGTCAGATACAGCTGGAATATACTCAGACATCTCCTAGCTGAGAGCCAAAGGGCTTAATGGGAAGCCAGCCCTTATTTTAAAGTAGAGTTTAAATTATGGAAATATAATAGCTCCGTAATGTAAAATAGATAGATGCATTTACTACAGGTGGAAATAAAGTAAGAGGTTTTCCTTTCATTCCTGCATCCATTTTTTCTTCAGTCTCTAAGGGAAAATAGTTTAGCTTGAAGGCCTCCAAACAATATGTGGTGGTGTGTATGCAAGTGTTTAAGTGTGTATACGTGTGTATGTATGTATACATGTGTTTGTGTACATGTGCATGTATTTATGTTGGCTTGCATGTGTGTGCATATGTTTGTATACACGTGTGTATGTATATACCTGAATGTATATGTGTGTGTTCATGTGTGTGCCTGTGTGTGTGTATCTGTTAATGCATGTATGTTTGTATGTGTATATGCATATGTAAAATACATATATATATACTAGAGACCCTGTGCACAAAAATTTTGTGCACTCAGGATGGGGGTCCCTCAGCCCAGCCTGTGTGCCCTTTGCAGTCTGGGACCCCTCGGGGGATGTCTACCTGCTGGTGTGCCTGGCCAGCCTGGGTGAGGGGCTGATGGTCGTTTCAAGCTGCCCACAGCCCCTTCAGGGTTCAGGTCCCTACTGGGGTGCCTGGCTGGAAGCAGCTATCTGGGATTTATTTAACTTCTATAATTGAAACTTTGTTGCCTTGGTCCCCTTCCCCACCCCCCACTCCCCAACCCCAATCCCCCCTCCCCCGCTCAAAGCCTGGGTTGTCCCTGGCAACCCAAGGTCCAAGCTCGGCAGGTCTCTGGGGTTTGTTTATCTTCTATAATTGAAACTTTGTAGCCTTGAGTAGAGCTCAGGGCCCACAGGGCCCTGGCTTCCTCCATTGCCTGGGGCAACTCCAGCTCTGTGGCCACTGCCATCTTAGTTGAGTTAATTTGCATATTTGTTCCTGATGGGTTGGTGGGTGTGGTGTGTAACAGAGTGAGGGTCAATTTGCATATTAGTCTTTTATTAGATTAGATACTGGTATCATATAAAAATACAATACATGCATGTATACACAAACAATTAAACTTCTTAAACATGTGGGTCTGAAAATGGCTCAAAATAAGTTCGGTCTGGGACACACAGGCACATGTGAGATTCAAAGGCAACCTCACTATGTCGGGTCAATAGAACATGGGGCCTCTAGGCTCTGCTCCCCTGCTTTTTGCTCTAGAGGAGACTTAACGGCAGAGGAAACCGGGATGGAGATACACGTGGGGACATTGGAAGCGCACGGAGCGGCTCCTCCCTACACACCTCCTAACGGGGCAACGACCTCGGCCACGACTTTGAGTGGGACGGCCTCGTGCCGGGACTTGGTTATGGTCATTGGTGTGGGAGGGAGCCAGTCAAACCCGATCATCAAATAAGAAGAAAGCACAGCCTTTTCATTCAATGCCCGAGAGCGAAACCACCACGGAATAAAACGGAGACCGGCTGGGGCCCAACAGGCATTCCGAGGGGACAGAGCATTTGCCTTGTGTCGTCGCGAGCCGCCTGCATGAAGTTGCCCTGGGGTCCTCACTGCCATCTCCATTCCTCTTGTTGCAGGAGCCATGCTTTTGTGTTATGCTTTTAGGTTGCTTGCAGCAACATGATGGGAATATATCAGTGCTAAAATGTTACATCGTAAAGAATCTGTTCTGGTCTTTGCCGAACTGTTTAGGTGACTACATGTGTGCTAACTTCTTGGGGAGTGGAACAGCCCACGTTTAAATTCTTTTGGAAAATACTGAGGTTAATGTTTTGTACGTTCAGAGATTTGCAAAGCACAGAAAATATTAAACACTTCAAGGAGTAAAAACTATTATACCCACAGTTTTCATATTTGTAAACTCTATGTTCCTTTTTTCATGTAATAGCTATTGAAAACCTGTTAAAAAAAAAAAAGCCACTTCCTGGAACTGAAAAATACTGTTCTGGATTTTCAGTATAGTTTCATGTTCCACTTTTCCCACGAGATCAGAATTAGCGTTTTTAGCCAGGACATTGGAACCCAACACCCCAGTCTCTGGAATGTTCGTTTACTACTTTTTTTTTTTTAATCTAAAAGCGTTTTCTATTGAATCAAAAACACGAGGTCTATCTAGTTATATTTTTTAAAACAACCAGGCTTGAGACACGTGTGCTCTTTGTATCAATTCCATTTGTTGGATTTTGTTCATTCTACCTGATGTGACATCGATTATATCTTAACTTAAAAAGACACTTCCGTGCGTCTGTCTGGATTTTTTTAAATGTAAGCCACAGAAACCTCCCTTGTCTGACTCTCACAGTAAAGAAATGCATCACAGAAATACTGGGGGGCTGGGGGAATGGTTGACAAGGTGAGCGCCCACCAGACTCAAAGCTAAGTGCCGGGAACACGCCCCAAACAACGCGACAGAGTCTGCAGAGGAGACCACCTGCCCCCTCCAGCTCCCTGCCCTGCGGCCGCAGCTCTACCTGCTGCTCCGCCCGGCCAGCTGCGCAGCCACCGCCTGCACCACAGACACAGCAGCTGCTGCCCTGCCTCCACCAAACACAGAAGCTGTTTCCTGCTCTGTGCATGTCTCAGTCCAAACCCTGCCAGGGGAACAGATTGCCGCGATGGAGAGCATATGCTCGGGCCCTAGCTGCAAAGGAGGCTGAGAAAGCCAGCGATCAGCCTTCCGCTTCTCCAGCAAGAGGGGGTGTCTTACTCCCTTGACACTGACCGGCGGGGGGGGGGGGGGGGGGGGGCCTTCCTCAAACACGGGAACAAACTTCGCGTGATAATACATGTCCTTGCCTGGCTGCCTCGGGATCGGCGCACACCTTCACTTTTCCAGGAAACACAAAGCCCCGCGCTCCCCGCCAGCAGAACGCAGCTGCTTCTCCAGGCGAACACTCACCCGCACTCTCTTCCACGGGGGCCTCCAGCCCTCTCCTCCGTCCGCATCCTCGCAGGGCTGAGAGCTCCAGGGGATGTCCACTCCTCCCTGAGGCCATCGCTGCATTATCTCGATAGTTTACCATGTAGAGCTTCAACGTTAACTCCCCCAGGACATCCTACATGAAACAGAGGGAGGAATGGAGAGGAGAGACGCGGGAAAAGCAGTTAAGATATATGAGGACATAAGAGACCATGCAAGAAAGAAGGTGCAGGAAGTGAAGGCCTTTGTTTGGGCCCGGGTGCCCTCCCCCCCCAACACACTGCTCATCACAGTTCCACAGTGAAGGAGGTCAGACCCTCACTCCTGAGGAAATGTCCCTCCTGCTCTATGAGCATACACTTTCTGCGGTCATCCCGAATTTATTTTACTTAGAAAATCTATAGACTTCATTTTTTAGAGCAGCTTTAGGTTTACAGAGAAACTGTGTAGAAAGTTCAGAGTTCCCACACATTCCCTTTTTCGTCCCCACCCCTCTGCACCCGCCCCCACCACCACCACTCAGGTTTCCCTATTTTGAGCACCTTGCATCGGTGTGGGGCACCTGTGAAAACCGATGGCCTAAAGCTGACTGGTTATTAGTAACTGAAGTCTGTCGTTTGCATCCGGGTTCGCTCTTGGTGATGGACAGATCCATGGGTTTAGCCAAATGCACACTGTCCTGTCTCTACTGTTCTCTATAAAGAGAACAGCTTCAGGGGCCTAAAATTCCCCTCTCCCTGCCTTACTCCCTTCTCCACCCCCGTTCCCCCCCCTAGGTCCTGGCAGCCGCGGATGTGTCACTGTCTCTGTAGTTCCCAGAATGTCATGTCTTGGAAATGTCACAGGACACAGCTTTGCCAGGCTGGCTTCTTTCACGTAGTAAAACGCATTTGTTTCCTCCAAGTCTTTTGTGGCTTCGTAGCTCTTTTTTTTTTTTTTAATCATTGAATAACATCCCATTGTGTGGATGTACCGGTTTATCTACCCATCCACCTACTGAGAGGTATCTCGGTAGCTTCAGGGCTTTGTTAATTAGTCTTCATTCATTTTTACGATGGGATTTGGCAGAATTAGTCTTCTCGCAAGGGAATCCCCTGAGTTCTTCCCACTTTTCTCAGAAATTGCAACTTTAATTCCCCACTAGAGTCAAGGTTCAGTACCCGAGCCACCGAAGGGCCCACTCTTAATTTTTTTATTGTTTCTCCGAGGGCACGAGAAGCCCCCGAAAAGGCCACAGTCCGTGGAATATTGCTGTGGCTCTCCCCTTGGGTGCGCAGTCAGCAGGGTCTAGGGCTCAGAGGCAGGAGACAAACCTTTGAAAAGGACCAGTAGTGGTCACGGTGAAAGGTGTCCCTCTGGCATCCACAGCCCCAGTCAAAGATTCCCGTATGTGCTCCGTGGGGGACACATACAGGCGCCCCCGTGGTCACTAGTTCAGAACGAACGCCCGTCACCTCCTCCAGCGTCAGCCCAATCTTGCAGGCCATCGGCTCTAAGCTGGCACTGAGCCGAGACTCTAATAGAATAGTCGCCATTCTGCAATACGTTATTTTGGGGTGACCGAGTAAACGATAAGACAGGTAAGTCCAGTGATATTTGCCCTCTTATGACAAAGTGAATTCCTTGCATACAAACAATGTAGAATCTGATACTATGGCAACATAGAAGGCGTCCACTGTGCCCGCTCAGAGAAGCATGGTGCCGAGAGAGACAGTGCAATCCCCGAATACCATCTATTTCCATTATTAACCCCCCTGATGCCACCCAGAGAGGCGTTCCAGTGCGACCAAAAGCCTGCCCAAAGCTGAGCTTCTTCGCCCAAAATACATTACGGGGTGCTCAGTCTGGGACCCTGTTGCCTGCGTGTTGGGCAGCTGATAGTCCTGCAGAGGAACTGGCTTGGGAGAGGGAGGCGGCATGTGGTTGAGCCTATGGGTACGCTCCACTGCCACCACCAAGGCCGCTTGTTCTCTGGGTTGTCTCACACCTGCCCACATGATCGATGAGCTTCTCAACAGGCGTTTGCTGAGCACTCGTATTAAGCACAAACGTTCTCATCCTCTGGCCCATTCTCAGGGCTTCATCCACATATTTCTTCCCCCAAACTCATTGTTCTCAATCCTCCAATCTTGTGCCTTCCAAGCCCCTAATCGTTTAGCCAAATCATGAGTCACCACACATAAATCACTGACAGCTCTCCTTGCAGGAAGCGGGCACAGCCAAGAACGTACCCTCAAATTCCTTACGCCTGCACTCGAGTGGCTGCGATGCCTGGGGTGGTGCTGACAGGCTGTGCGGTGACTTCTATAAACCAGGCTGGGTGTTTGTCTCATTGAGCATCTGGCGGTAGGGAGCTTACCATGAGGACATAGGTGAGGACTGGGGAGGAGCAGCAGTGCAGAGCGAGACCCTGCAGCTTGCTGGGTCTTCAGGATCCATTTTGACTCAAGTCCACAGATATATCACTTCTCCCTGCTCATGGAGTAGACCAGTTAATTGAGCGGCACTTACTTCGTCATAAGCAGTTCACGTTGTCATGTTTGTACCATTGATAGGACTTCATTCTCTACAATGGCCCAGAATCAGTAAACAGTTGTTTCTAAAAACAAAAACAAACAAACAAAAAACACTTTACCAAAAAAGAAGCATTTGCTCTAAATTCTGTGCACTTTGGAGGGGTACCCTAGACCATTAGTATAAAGAAAATACTTTATTTATATTTATAATAAAGTATGTTAGAAGAGGACATGATGTAAGCAAAGGCAACCATAGGACCTTAAACCATGGGAATGTCAATAGAAAAACTCATAATGGAAATTAACATAGCGCAGTTATAAAGGAAGAAAAGGTAGGCTACTCATAATGAAGCTAACACAACAAGAATGAACTAAATGAACTACTGAGAAGTAAAGGCAAATTTATACATTATAATCAGTAATTATTTATCTCAGATGATCACAGTTGGTTGTGCTCACTTGCAAGCAATACAAAACCTTATGAACATAGCAATAGTTGACTTTCACTTAGCAAGTAGTCTTAAGGTAGTCGGTTCCAGGGTTGGTTTGGTGGCTCAGTGGCATCTTAAAAATCTAGTTTCTTTCCACCCTTTCACTCTGTCTTCTTTAGGGTTTGAATTTCATCATCCGGCTCATCACTCTCCAGTTGTAAATAGCCGCTTCCTCTCCAGACAACTCAGACTTTTTGAAAGTTTCTAAAGTAGGAAGCTGAAGAACGGGGCAAAGGGTCTTTTGATTTTTCACTGGGGATGAAATCTTTCCCAGAAGTCCTCCACCCATTTCCTCTTATCTCAGAGGTCAGAAGAGATCACACCTGCCTCAGAAACAATCACATGCAGAGGGGGAATGAGGCTACGCTATCGACTTGGACTTCGTCATGATTCATCAGTTGAGGCCAAAGTCTTAAATGACAAGAGATCTGTTATGAAGGAAGGATGGGAAATGGCTGTTGGATAAACAGCAGGAGATTCTGCCTCCATTATATTTTATGTGGATACGATATTGTTTATAATCATCTGAAAACAGGAGAGGGTCTCCTCTGTTCTCTGGCTCTATAGCCATTTCATGATTCTGTGCTATCACCTGAAATAATTTCACTAGTGTCTTTTCTAAAAATGGGACTGATTGAACATAAACTCACCTATACTACAGCCACCATGAGCTAAGACGTTACTCGTCCCAAATATCACAGAGACTGGTCAAAGGAAACCATGCACGGTCCAGAAACCAAGTATGTAAGAAAAAGTTAAAATATCATGCCAAACATCTCCACTCACCTCTGACCCTATGAAAATCACCACACACACGCAGAGGAAAGACTAGGAACTTAAGGAACATGGAAGAAATACACTTCCCAGTCACAGTCACGAAGTGCTGGGAGGACTTTGGTCAAGGTTCTTCAGAGCAATGAAACCAGGAGGTGACTGGCTTATGTGATTATGGAGTATGGCAGCTGGCAAGTCCCAGGAGCCGCAGGGTGAGCCTCAAGATTCAGTTGTAGTTTGAAGGCCTGCAGGCTTAAGAACCAGGAAGAACTAATGTTTCAGATCAAGTCTGAAGTCAGAAAAAAACTGACAGCCCCATTCAAAAGCAGTCAGGCACCAGGCACCCTCCCTAACCCGGGGGAGCTTCAGTTTAAATTCCGCTCGGGCCTTCAACTGATGATGTGTGGCCCACTCACATCAGGGAGAGCAATCTGCTTCACTTAGTCTACTGATGTAAATATCACCCTCACCCCAAATCCCCTCACCGAAACAGCGGAGCAGTGTTTGACCAAGTCTTTGGGCACTCTGGTTCAGTCAAGTTGATGCATGAAACTAACCATCTTAGACCTGGTGAATCTTCAAAAGATATTAATTCCTGCAAACTTTGGAATAACCGTTGGAATTGTACTGACGGTCACTCAATATGTGCACATTCCTAAAATTTTTTTTCTGTGTTATGTTGTTTGGTTTGTGAGAAGAACAAAGTTAAACACAGCTCTTTGGCATTTTCTCGACCTTTTACTCTACTTACTGGCATATGTGTTGTGTGTGTTTACCGCAAAATAGAAAAACAAACAAACAATAAATAATAAAATTAAGAGTTGAAGAAATAAGAAAGTGTGAGATTAGCAAATATCAAACCCATCTATAGATTTTTTTATTCAGCAACATGAACCGGACAGAAAGGGAGAGCCCTCCCAGCCCACGTGTACAGGGTCCATCCAAACCCAAGTGCAAGTGGCTCAAAAGCGAAGGAAACCCTGTCAGTGTAGAGAGGGTTCAGGCAGGGGACAGACTAACTCCTGCTGTGGTGTTCTCTCCAGATACCCCCGCGGTCCCAGAAGCGGTCACTTTTCCTCTAAAACACAGCGTACTGCTTCTGTATAGGGACAGGCTGGCTCCTCGGGCATTCACCATGCTCTGCCTCCTCTGCTTCTTCTTTTTTAAAAAAATATATTTTATTGATTCTTTACAGAGAGGAAGGGAGAGGGAGAGAGAGTTAGAAACATCGATGGGAGAGAAACATCGATCAGCTGCTTCCTGCACACCCCCCACTGGGGATGTGCCCACAATCAAGGTACATGCCCTTGACCGGAATCGAGGAATCGAACCTGGGACCCTTCAGTCTGCAGGCCGACGCTCTATCCACTGAGCCAAACTGGTCAGGGCACCTCCTCTGCTTTGTTATCGCTGAAGTTCAACACAAAATTGTTGAACTAAAAATGCTTATTGCTTAAAGCACTCAGCTTTAGCTATTCAGGCAATTTGGGTTTCTGGCTCTATCCTGGTGTTATTGCGCGCACGTGCACACACACACACACCATTTATTTACTTATCAATTATTTTACTTCTACGTAGAAAGGGAAGCTCTGGAACTTGTAAATATAATAGAGCATGTATGTTCCGAATTTGTGCAATACCGAAACAGGAACATCTTTTCCCACTTTATTTGTTTGGGATGGAGAAGCACACGGTTTGTATAGTAACTGGCTTCCTTCACTAAGCCCACTCCACCCAAGAACATTTAAATATAATCTAAACCATCTTAGGCACTTTTTGTGGCACAGGAGGTTAGTATCTTCAATTTGAAAATATAAAATCTCAGGATTACAAAGTTTAAACGTATCTTCCAGAAGATCGTTTTCTAAAGTCAATAGAATAAGAAATGCCGGTCAGAAGAGAGGCTACTGACTGATGACAAAGTAGAAATTTTTGGATATTGGCGATCAGATTCTCAGGAAGAAGAAGAAAAGCGTTGTAGCTAGAATACTGCAGAACTGAGCTGGGATTGCAGCGTCTGCATCTTTAGCATGAGGACGGTTGACTCTTTGAATGCTAACTGGCTGCCCACAATGTTTTCAAAAAAGCATATGGAGACATGGGGGAAGTGGGACAGCATGTTTTTCTCCCTGGTTTCTAGTTCCTGGAGTTCTGTGAGCCCATTGTTTCTTCCCTTTGCCTCAAAGCCAAGAAAGAAAGAGCAAACAGCCTGCCTCCAATGGTCTCAGCAGCCTCATCCAGCAGATGCAATCACACGACAGGCGCGTCTTATAGGAGAACTCCTGCTCTCCGCGCTGCCACCTCTGCTTTTAATGGGGATGTCATAACCTGTTTGCCACTGAAAATAGAGCCGGCATCCGCTCCTTCTAATTAAGAAATGTGATCACTCGACTTGATTAACTGATTATGTCACCTGCGACTTACACGCGGTGGTAGAGGAGTCTTTCCTTCTCCCAGACCAGTGCCTGCGAACTGGACTGCCTACGGGGCACCAGGGTTCTGATGAGCCACAGGGCCCGGCTCTTGCCTCAGGGAAGGGCCTGATACCGCCTTTTTAGCAAGCCCAAGTGAAGCAGTTATTCAGGCTCCCAAGACCCTCCTGTGAGCAGCGAGGTCTAGAGAATTACAAATTAAACACGCATAGCCGTGGGAAATGTACACCGATATTAGAGAGTTGAGGAAAGCTGGATTTTTCACAAAGTGAGATGTTTAGCCTGTTCAGATAAAACTCAGGAGGGTTCCAGGAATCCACAGCTAAGCGCCCCTTGACAGAGACATGACCTCACGGTCCTCATGTATTTATCAGTACATCAGTTTCCTCTTTCTCAAATGGCATAATAATTTGCTTCCAAGAAGCTTAGAGCATTTTGTTTTATTTATTTGTTTGTTTGTTTGTTTGTTTTGCTGAATGGAGGCAGAAATGGGTTACAGCCGCTACGTAGAGAAATGCATTAGAGAACGAAAAGCTTGAGGAAGCCACATTACTAAAAAAATGGAATTGGATGAGAATAAGGAAGATCAAATGGAAATAAAGACTATGTAGCAGGGTACGGACGCTTAAACCCTTGATGAGATTCCCCAGGTAATGTGACATGAGAATGGAGGAAAGGTCAATGCCAATCTTTCAAATGCTGTGAGAAGCTGGGAGTAAGAAGTAATATATCAGAGAATCCAGTACTAAGATTGTCATTTATCTCCTGAAAAAAAGAGAGGAAGAGCAACAGGCCAGAAACAGTAGGAAATGGAAGAAAGAGGTTTATCTGCAATTCTTAAAACCAATAACAAATAAATAAATAAATAAAGCTATTTAAAGACATTTTTATGAAATTTATATTATAAAAAATATCTCCTAATGATGACATTATGTATGATCAACTATTCATAATTACTATATAATGAATTAATATATCTATGAAACAAGCAATCCAATTTAAAAATGGGCTGAGGAGCTGAATAAATACTTCTTCAAAGAGGACATACAGAAGGCCTATAGACATATGAAAAGATGTTCAATATCACTAATCATCAGAGAAATGCAAATTAAAACCACACCTCACACCTGTCAGAATGGCTATCATCCATAGACAAACAAGAGTTGGTGAGGGTGTGGAGAAAAGGCCGCTCTCGTGTGCTATGGGTAGGAATGCAGATTATGCAGCTCTGTGGAAAACAGTACGGAGGTCCTCCCCCCAAAAAAATTAAAAATGGAACTGCCTTATGGCCCAGCAATTCCATTTCTGGGTACATATCTGAAGATACTCAATACACTCCTTTGAAAATATATCTGTAACTCTAATCTGTAACTCTAAGTAATTTATTTATTTTGCTGAATGAAGGCAGAAACGGGTTATAGCTGCTATGTAGAGAAATGTATTAGAGAGTAAAAAGCTTAAGGAAGCTACATTACTAAAAAAAAAAAATGGAATTGAATGAGAATAGCCATTCAGCATTATTTACAATAGCCAAGAAACGAAGCAACCCAAGTGCCCATCAATTAACAAGTGGATAAAAATAGCTGTGGTACATACGTGGCAGAATAGCAAGAAGCTAGGGAAATTCCTGGGCAAATAGAGAAACTGAAACAAGGAAATTAAATAAGGCCAAACAGTTTGGGCAGCTTGCAGCCAGTTTGTATCGAGAACTTCTCTTCTCCAATCAAGGACACTTGAGAGCAAATACTTAATACCTCTCCTCTTTAACCAGAGAATGCATCACTTACACCACCCAAGGTTAAATGTCACTTGGAGGATGCTAAGGCAGGAAGAGGGGAAGGGGAAAGGAAAAGGGTTGTTGTTGGTTTTTATTTCACCACTGAATAAATAAATGAGCAGTCTTATTAGAACTTGCCAACATAAAATCACCAGATGTTGTCATAAATTCTGGGAAAAGCCAAGACAAAGTAACAGAGGGACCTTGAAATCTAGTCTGTGCCCAAGACATCTAGCAGGGAAGCTTTGAAAGCTATAGTGAGAAGGGTATAAAACCCCTTGAACTCCAAAAGGGAGGGGTGCTCAGAATACCTGGGTGGCCCACTTGTGCTATCTGCCAAATGTATCCTATATAATAAAAGCCTAATATGCAAATCAACCAAACAGCAGCACTACTGGTGGAACGACCAGTTGCTATGATGCGCACTGACCACTAGGGTACAGACACTCAATGCAGGAGCTGGCCCCAACTGCAGCAGCAGCAGAAGGTGGGGCTGGTGAGTGGGTGGCACCAGGTCAGCCAAGGCAGGTGCCATCGAGGACCCTCCCTCACCCCCTGATCGCCCCACCGGTCGCCCCACAGATTGGCCCTGATGGCTGGCCAAGCCTAGGGACCGTACCCATGCATGAATTTCATGCACCAGGCCTCTAGTTTTTAATAAATTTGCTTGTCTTGCTTCCTTAATAAATTTGCCTGCTTTGCCACAATGCTGCTTGCTGTCACTTGTTTGAAATCTTTCTTATGAGACTGACAAAAACTGAGGAGGGGACAGCCTCTTCCTCCCACTCTGGGGACCGACCGGCAACATCTTTTCTGGTGCCAACAGCACATACAGACAATGGAATATTACTCGGCCACAGACAAGAACGAAATCTTAACATCTGCAACAGCATAAATGGACCTGGAGGGTATTGTGCTTAGTGAAATGTGTCAGACAGAGAAAGACAAATACCATCGGCTTTCACTTACATGTGAAATCTAAAGAACAAACTACATGAACAAGCAAAACAGAAACCGACTCATAAATGCAAAGAAACTGATGTTTGCCAGAGGGGAGGGGGGTTTGCGGGGCTGGGTGGAAAAGGTGAAGGGATTGAGAAGTACAGATTGGTGTATACAAAACAGCCATGGGATGTAAAGTACAGCATAGGGAATACAGCCAATAACATTGTAATAACTATGTATGGTGTCAGGTGGGTACTGGAAACATCAGGAGGACCACTTTGTAAAGTACATGTGTGCCTAACCACTCTGCTGTACACCTGAAACCAATACAAAATAATACTGAATTCAAACTGGAATTGAAAAATAACATTTAAAAAGTTAAACTTCCATCTACCATAAAAAAAAGAAATATATAATAAAGGAAAATTATAACCAATCTCCCTCATGAACCTAAGGCAAAAATCCTAAATTAGAAATTAGCAAATGAAGTCTAGCAATTAATTAAATAAAAAGATATAGTATGCAAACTAGGTTTAGTCCCTAAACGCAAGAATTTTTAACAATAGAAAAAAAATCTATAAATGTGATTCATCACACTAACAAGTTCAAGGAGGAAAAGCAATTCAATAAAATTAAATAATTAAGCTTGGTAAATCTTTTTAGCAAACTAGAGACAGAAGAGCTTTAGTGTCCACTTATAAATCAGACACTCTTGGTCTTTCAAGCAGAGGAGATTTGATGGAGGTGCTGGATGACACAGGTGATGGAAACCAAACCAGGAATGGTGAGTCAGCTGCACTGGGGCAGAGGCCAGTGATGCCCCAGGGCTAGACGGCTAGTGGCAGGAGGTGTTGTTATTAGAGTCAAGAGGCCAGAGAGCAGCCAGGTGCTAGAACCAAGGCCAACATTGTCTGGTGGAGCTGGCTTCATGGAAGGAGGGGCCATCTCTCAGGAGCTGGGCCCTCAGAAAAGAAGCAGGATTGCTGGAGACACCAGAGGAGAAAGGCAATGTATCCTAGTTTCTCCCAGTGCCTCCCACGGCTGGCCTTGTGGGAAAATGAAGGCCAGAAATGCCTGGGAAGGTACCTTCCTGAAACAGCCAATAGGACAAGAGTGTGGACAGGAAGGGATCTGAAAACAAAGCAGTTTAGGAGCCAATAAATGAGCAGAGCAGGGAAGAGAGGGCCTGGTCAGAGCAAGTGGGCTCCACAGGTATTTAAACATCTTACTTTTAAAACTTGGAGTTAAAAATATTATTGTACTATTACTAAGGTGACCAGATTTTAACATTGGTAAAGCGGGATGCCATTGACCGCTTGGCCGCAGAAAATGGTATCTTCCCTTCCCGTTCTCCCGCTGTTCCCTAGCTTGTCGTGCATTCTTTCCAAAAATCGGGACTTTTTTAAAATGCCGCGGAATGCGGGACAATTTGTTAAAAATCTGGACTGTCCCGCCAAAAGCGGGACGTCTGCTCACCCTAATATTACTAATGTGCATATCTCAGACACTTTTATAAATATTATTTCACTAGGGGCCCGATGCACAAAATTCATAAACGGGGGGA
>PVJC01010766.1:0-43002 GCA_004026665.1 Murina feae | reverse complement strand
TTTCGCTTTTATTAGTTTAGATGCTGAAAGGTATCCTTTGAGAAGAGGATGAAGAAAAAGTAAAAATAAAAATTATGAACAACAAATACATATCTTTCAACTAGTGAACCAAAAAATCAAGTGAATAAAAAATCTGATGAACAGAATGAACTGGTGATTAGAATAGAATCAGGGGCATAGAAAGGGAGTGGACTGACAATTTTCGGGGGTAAAGGGTGTTGGGAATGTGGGAAGAGAATGGACAATGATCGTACACCTATGGATGAAGACAATGGGGGGGGGAGACAGAGGGTGGGGTGGGAAATGGGAGAAGGGGAGCTTTGGGGGAAAATAGAGGAACAACTGTAATAATTTGAACAATAAAGATAAATAAATTTTAAAAAAGTAAAATAAAAATAAAAAATAAATAAAAAAATAACAGAATTAAAAGTCTCTTTCTTCTATAGACACAAAAGGAGAGTAATGAAAAGTCTTTTACCAACAGTAATTTGGGGATCTCTTCTAGTTATTGCTTATTTTTCGCTACTAATATTCATCTTTTTTATTGATGTTCAAGTACAAATCATAACACTGTGTTTATTATGGCTTATTCATAACTATGAATAAAACATCATTTGATAAGCAAGCATGAGTCACTAGCCTCTCTTATCTAAATCTATCCCTCTACATATTTCTAGTGTTCATTAGCCCATCATGAGCCATAGGTACTAAGCCAAATATATTAAATATATTGTTCTCTTCCATTAGAGATAGGAATGACACTTTGGCACAAAGTCCAAGAGTCCCCAAATCATATTTTCACTGTCATTTTAAAAATATGAATATATTGTGTGAAATTTAACCCTCAGACTACAACTACCTGCCTTTAAGTTTGGCTGATAAAGAAACGAGTTGTATTGTTAAAGGGCTCTGCTTTTTTCCACTTCTGGGCACAATAGAGAGTTAATATAATGGAAAGTTACTAACATACACAGTATTCTTTTAGCACAGCCCTGTCATATCATAATAAAGTTTTACTTTTAGATCTTTGAGCAATTTAATATAGAATGAGTTTCATTATTTTAAGAGAACTGTTGACCCAAAAAAGGTGGGGAGAGGGAAGAAAGAAAGCATATTAAAATGAGGAGACTAACAGCCTTATGTGAAAGGGAATTTTGCAAATGCTTTTCCTTTAAAGTGAAATTGGACAAAGGCCAGACTAATTGTTGAGGGAGCAATGCTGCCATGGTTAGGGGGAAGTGAGTTAATTGACCTGATAGGCTCTTTCCATATGGGATAACTATGCCTTTATCATTCAATTCTTGCAAATGCATGTACAGACAGATGGATTGTGATCTCTCCTTATATACAGTACAAGGAAACATGTAGCTATCTGAGCCATGTCTATCCCAACAAGAATAATGTTGAAATCAGCACATGGGAACTTCTTTTTACTCAGAAGACAACATGTATTCATCCGACATTTGCAGGTTCAAAGCCTTTAGACAATGAACTATCCAGGAAACCATCTGGTGAGGTGACAAACTTCAGCCTCCAATGCTCTGTGAATTTCTAGTCCACATCAATTCCACCTGCTAAAAGTACAGCAGTCTCAGCTATGACCCCACATTCTGCATTAGGAGCAGATGTTCACTCTGGAAATAGGTTTCCCTTTTAAAGATGAACCTTCAGACTCCATTATAATCTATTCTGTCATTTGCTTTGTTACACTTTTTGTGCCAACAGATTGTTGAGGCACCAAACATTTTAAGCAAAACTCTATAAAATTGCAAACATCTAGCAGTAAATATTAATGTTCAACTGTTACATGATAACTAAGTGGAAATCATTATTTGATATTCTTTTTTAACCAATATGGTCAATAGTGAACTCTTTTTTTTAATTTTTTTAAAAATTATTATTACATAAAGCTTTACAAAGATTAGTACATATATCTCTTTTTCCCCCTTATTAGAATACATATGAAATACAGTTTTATGTGATTCTATTATATAGCATTTTCTGAAGGGAATATCATAAAGGATGGCTGAATGAATGGCAAGGATACCTTTTTATATTGTAGTCTGTTGGGCTAGGGAGATTGGGAACAGTGAGAATTTGTCTATATTTTTACATTCACAGACACATACAGGGCATTGGAAAATATGTAGTTCTCCTAATCCTTATTCAACATAGACTTTTGCCTCCTCTTAAAGCTTCTAGAAGAAGTTGTTTTTAGTGCTATGAAACTAAGGTACAGAAAGGTTAAGTAACTTGCCACGCTGAAAAAAGTAAGACTCTATTTGAACTCTAGGCTGTATGAGTTTGATGACAAGTTTAGGCACTATGGCATGCTGCTTCTTCACCCAGGGACACTACCTTTTTTGAAATGCCATACAAAATCCTCTAGTAAAAGTATCCTGCAGCATCAAACCAAACTTCGTAGACCTCCTGAAGACATCAAGCCAGCAATATCTCAAAAATCAAGCAGCTAACGTAGGTGGCCTTTCAGAGACCCGCAGAGCAACACATAGCTCCTACGGTCCTGGACAAGCTACCAAAGATTACATACATTTATACATTAGTGCTTTAAAAGTAAGTAATAAAAAGGACTGAGAATGGGGAGGTGCCAACTTTGATATTCTGCAAGCTGGACTATGTATTTGGGTAATATATTTAAAATACCTATTTGGAGACCACTACAATATGGTAGTTAAGGACATGGGATGTGAAGTCCAACAGTTGTTTTATGTGTAAAATGGGATTCTTAATGTTATCTATCCTTTAGTGTTTGGGGGAGGATGGAATAAACAAAAGTATGTCAAACTCTTAACACTGGAACAGAGTAAGCACTCAATCCATGTGAGCTACTGCTATTTTGGTCATTTTGCAGTTGTGAATTTTCCTGTCACTCTCCCCAAATAGCCCTTTGAGTGCAAAGACTTGTTCTACTTTGAAAGGTGGTAGAAGGCAATAGTTAAAAGCAGTCTGGGGAACCGTATCACCTGTTTGTAAGCGTGGCTGTGCCACTTCCTGCCAGTGAGACTTTGAATAGGTTATCAGTCTGTTTCGCTTCCTCATCTATAAAATGGGCCTAAAGATAAAATCGACTTGATAAATGTGTCATGAGGTTTAGAGTATAAATTCCAGTAGGACATGATTTTTTTGTCTGTTTTGTTCAACCCCAGTGCCCAGAATGTACCTGACATACAATAAATGTTCAATATAAATATGCTGAATGGGTTATACATAAAGCACTTAGAAGAGATCCTGTACAGATATATGAAAGTCAGCTATCATTCACATCTGTACCATTGAAGCGTAGTACACTGCTTAGCACAGGTTAGGCCCTAAAGAAATATTTGTAAAGTAAATGAGTGAATGTTGGCCAGGCTTTCCTCATGGGAAACTGATGTTATTGAAGTTTGATCTTTCATGCCCATTGCCTCCCTCACCTGTATCACATATGTACTCTACAAATACATTTACTAATTAAGAAAAAATTCTGAAGTTTAAATAAAATAGAATGTTGATGTGTAAGGATTTCATAGATCCATAATACAAGCCTTCTATTTTTTAATTTGTTCTATATTCATTCAATATTATTTTATTGAGCACCTACTATAGACATGATCTTGTCATTTGTGGTGTGGCCTACAAAATAAGCAAGATAGTTATGATCCCTGCCTTCACGGAACTATGGATCTTAGTCATTTCCCTTCTCTGTGGTTCAGTTTCATCATCTGTTAAATTATGGAATTGAATGATAAGATCACTAAGATCCATCCCTTTTAGTACAGAAACAAAATATAACATACTGATTAAAATCATGGCTTTTCAGATAAGGTGACTTATATTTGAACCTCATTTATGATACTTGCTAGCTGTTTGAATGTGAATCAAGTAAAGGTTCTTCAAGTCTCAGTTTTCTCATCTGCAAAATGGGAATAATAATACAGAGTGGGACAAAATTAGATTTATAGTTGTTCATATGGAAAATAATACAATAATTAATAAATAATAACACAAAAATAAACTCTGTTTTGCATACTCATAACTGTAAAGCTACTTTTGCCACCCCTATAGTAACTATCTTGCTATCATGTTAGGTGGACTAAGTGAGCATATATATATATATATATATATATATATATATATATATTCAATTTGATGGTACCTGGCACATACTAAATGCTCAACAAATGGTGGCTAACATCATTCAAGCTGTCATTCTATGATGTGCAATCTGTAAGCACCTATGTGGGAAGTTGCTACCCATAAAGCCTACTGTATTACTGAAGGTCAAATAGGGTCAATCTGCATATCAGATCTATTTTTTTGAAATGTCCTTGGGTTTCACCTTTTGACTGGGCCTGAGTTGTCAGATGAAAAAAAAAAAAAAAAAAAGATTTCGCTCCCTGCAAAAATTTCTTACCTGTGTCTTATTGCTAGGCAACTTCTATATATTATGTCAGATTTATAAAGTCTAAGGAGTAGACAATGATCAGGCAGGGCAAGGTGATAGTAGAGGGGTTGTTGAAACTTTAGGATAGCCAGAGAAGTCTCAATGAGAAGGCTCGCTATCACTAAGTGGCAATCCAGCATAGTGCATTAATTTCCTTGATGTTTCCCAATGTGCAAACTCTTTCTTATGCTATCCTGGGAGGAAGGCTTTTTTGTGCTCATTATCTGACTGAGGTTGATTTTTGTTTGTTTTTTTAATCACATTACTCCTTAGTTTATCAAAGTGTCAGGAAGGATTTAAAACATCTTCAGCTGTCCTTGGAGCCTCAGGAAGTATAAGGTCAGGACAACTATTTGACTTGCTATCTGAAAATAAGTGAAAAATTACTACATGCTCAACTCAAGCTCCACCCAGGTGCAGTTTCTGGAGCTCCGCCCAGGCCTCCACACCACTAACCCCAAGGCCAGTCTGTGGCAAATGAGCACGAGCTTTGCAGCTATAACCACACTACAAAGTTCTTTTATGTTAAACTATTTTGAAACAAAATTATGCCAGTATTTATCAATTTGATCCCTTATTGGCAACAATTACTGACCAAAAGAGTGGAAACATTTGTTAAGTACTCTCCCTTCTCACTCAACCTATCCCAGAATCTCCCAATCACCCTTACACACACACACACACACACACACTTTTTTGTCTCCTATGCACTTGAGGCTCAGAGGTAAGAGCAGTGAAGATGGTACAAAGCTAAACTTGACATTTATTCTATGAGGAAACACTACAGTAAACTGCAAAGACTTTTCATCTTTCAAGAAACATATAGCTTGAACTTTAAAAAGTCAATGCATTGCAAAAGAAGGCAAGTGAAAAACAACTTGTTGACAAAGTAGATTATTTTTCCCATGGATTTCAATGATGAAATATAGCAGTGAATTAGTGTTTCATCAAAAAGAGAAAGAAAAGGCTACAAGTAGAATGAATAAACTGAGCTGAAAACTTCAGAGAGAAAAAAGTTAACCGTAGTATGCAAACCCCATAACCTCTGGAGCATTGTGCTCCACCAGCAGCTCAAGTTTTTCTAATTGTCTTTGGTAAAGAAAAAAATTTAAATATATTTTATTAATTTCAGAGAAGAAGGAAGAAGGAGAGACAGAAACACCAATGATGAGAGAGAAGCATTTATTGGCTACCTCCTGCATGTCCCCCACTGGGGATTGAGTCTACAACCCTGCCATGTGCCATGACCAGGAATGGAACTGTCACCTCCTAGTTCATAGGACAACTCTCAACAACCGAGCCACACTAGCCCGGTGGTAATTTTTTTTTTTTTACAATTTTAAAAGTTATCACCCCCCTTCTCTTACCTATGCTCTTCCATCTGTAAAACCTGGAGATGCTTCCTATTTCTGGACCAGACTACAATCACTTTTCTGATTGCAGGGATATCAAAATGTCAGAACTCTGAAAGATAGTCTAACCTAGGGTTCACATTACCTTTATTCTCTGTGAAATACAAAGCCCAAATATATTGATGATTATTAAAGATATATGATGGTGACATCATTCATTACAATATTCTCAACTATTATGTATCTTTGACATTGTTCATAATAAATTTCAAAACTCTAAGGCCCAAACAATTTTCAGATATGACACTCTGCTTCCAGTCTTCCACGAACAAAAAGGAAACTAAACTGTCCATATGGTCCTGAAACCCAGAAGTGGCATCACACACTTGATTATTGGGCAGCACGTGAGAAAGAATTTTGCCTATAGTTTACCCATAAAGGAAATACTGCTAAACAATGGGTGGGGATGTTCTGACTCATTAATTACTTTTCCCAGGGTTAATTAAAATGTCCTTTTGTCTCATTTAGCTTGGAGAAAAACAAGTATCTCCCTAATCTATACATATAAAATGAACACATTCATTATTCCACAATGCTGCAAATCATTTTACTTTACAAGGAAATAGACACTGTGAAAGGTATGATAATCATCCAGTCTATATAATCAGAAACATCTGATAGTGAAAACTTATTTCAAACATGTTCTAATTACCTGTATTTTCTCTCCCACATGGCCCGATTTTTATTTCTTATAATTATCTTTCCTCCCTATTCTGTCTTACCAATCAAGACGGCACGCCTCCTCGGCATTTTACAATTGTCCTTGCTAACTCTCCAAGATTTCTTTTCTATTGATATTGCTATGCCAATTTTTTACTGCAAAGAGGCAGTGAACAATATATCCAGATTGCACCACTTCTAACTTCCATGGCCATCACCCTGGTCCAAGCTACCATCTTTTCTCCTTGCTCTGCCTTCAATCTATATCTACAGTCCATCAGTCAGAGTAATACTATTAAATTCTGAACCAGATTATTGCTCTGCTCAAAACTTGGAGATGGACTACTGTGTGATTGAGAAAAAAAACCTAGAGACACCTCCTAACTCTGGACCAGATATCCATATGGCCTTCCCTTACTGCCTTAACTAATGTTTCCATAACTCTCTAGACATTTACTATTGTCTTTCCATTTCTGATTGTTTTCCTCTCCTTACCATTTATCACAATCCGACATAATATATATTGTATTCATTTATTTGTCTACTTTCCCCACAGAATATAAACTTCATGAGGGTAAAGATTTTTTTTCACTATATCCCCAGTACCTACCAGATTGTCTATGGTATAGTAAGTGCTCAATTAATATGCTTTTTTTTTAAAGATTTGCCATTATTTTATTTTATTCTATTTTATTTTAGTTTTAGTTTTTATTACATACAGTTTGACAAATATTAGTACATATATCTCTATTTCCCCTGTCAATTAATATGCTTTTTAATGTCTAAAGTTTTACATTTGTCTCCTTTTTCCCCAACTGACCCCCCCAGCCATTCCCACCCTGGGCAAGCCCCCACCCCCGAGTGTCTGTGTTCATTGGTTATGCTAATGTGCATGCATATAAGTCCTTTGGTTGCTCTCTACCCCGCTTCCCCTACCAGTTGTCTCTGGATCTATTCTTGTTCATCAAATTATGTTGATCATTGTATCCCACATATGAGTGAGATCATGTGGTAGTTTTCTTTCATTGACTGGCTTATTTCACTTAGCATAATGCTCTCCAGTTCCATTCATGCTGTTGCAAGTGGTAGGAGTTATTTCCTTTTTACAGCAGCGTAGTATTCCATTGTATAAATGTACCACAGTTTTCTAATCTATTCATTTGCTGATGGGCACTTAGCCTGTTTCCAAATCTTAGCTATGGTAAATTGTGCTGCTATGAACATAGGGGTGCATATATCCTTTCTGATTGGTATTTCTGGTTTCTTGGGATCTAGTCCTAGAAGTGGAATCACTGGGTCAAACAGGAGTTCCATCTTGAATGAACTAATCAGGAGCTACAATAGGCGTGTGTGTGTGTGTGTGTGTGTGTGTGTAAGAGAGAGAGAGAGAAAAGGAGAAAGGGAGAGGGAGAAATTGTGTGTATGTTAGTGGGACTGTAGCAGGATAAGGTAGGAAATAGTATTATATGATCATTTTCCTCTGATCAGACCATTATAAGTTTCCCCATATATCAGCTCTTTTCTCTCATTCTTGCCCTTTTACTTCTAATCATATAATAAAGTCTATGTTTTCTTTCCAGGACCATTGCCACTGTCCTCATTTAGTTCTCACACCTCATGCCTAGATTATAGCAAGAATTTTTCACTTATTTTCCCCAACGTCTTACCCACTGTCAATCCATTCTTCAAAAAGTTATGGTACTTGGCAAGCACTCAGAAGTGATGCTTCTCCAGGCCCCTCAAAGCTTGTACCATGTGCATTGGGTGAGGGAGTTTGAAGGATAAGGGGGTGATAGTGGTTATGGGGAGGGGAGGCATCCTTGAAAAAGTAATTGAAACTCCAGGTTATTGTAAGGAGGAGTCTCAAGGAATAAAAAATTAGCTGGGAAAATGGCTGAATCCGTTGTGAGAATTTTACCACCAGAGGCCTAGCAGTAGTTATGGTATCTGAGGCTCTGAATAGAAAGGGGCACAGATTTCTTGTAAAGTTCAGAAATAGATTAATGCTTAAAGATAGAAGAAAGCCAGAGTCAGGGAAATAGTTGTCCTGATTTTACAAACATAATGGTAACACTAGAATAAGAAGAGTTGGAAAAGAAAATTATAAGATTCCATCTTCAGCATTCTCCCTCCAAATTTGTAGGGGGTGTAGGTGACATAATCTGAAAATTGAAGCTAATGTGCAAAAAACAAGGGTATCTGTTTCTTCCTCAGAGTTGCAGTCTTTGAAAATATTTTTGTGAAGTTGGTATGAAGACTGAATTTATTAAATGTGATTTGCTTATCATATATATTTATGTACTTATTTACATTCATACATGTGAGCATTATATACACTGAGTGGCCAATTATGACCACCTGACGTTTGTAGGCAAATTAGCTAAAATTTCACACTAAAGTTGCTAGAGGGCCAGACCATTATAAATAGGAAAGCAAGTTGTTTACCACAATAGAAGTGATTTTTTTTCTGAAGATGTGGGTAAATAACATGATTTAACAGCCTTTGAATATGGGATATATTTGAATGTGTGTGGCCAGATTATTATGACCACCCCATCAGTACTTCGTTGGGCCACCTTTTGCCTTCAATACTGCGGCGATTCTTCTTGGCATTGACTCCATGAGATGTTGAAAGGTGATGCGAGGAATCTGACACCATGCCTGATGAATAGCACTGTCCAGTTCTGTGATATTTGATGTTGTGGAACCAGCTGCCTGATGGCTCTTTCAACTTTGTCCCACAAATTCTCAATTGCATTGAGATCTGGTGATTGTGGGGGCCACCTAAGCAAAATAAAGTCTCCCTCATGTTTTTGAAACCACTCCTGCACAATATGAGTACTGTGGCATGGCACATTGTCTTGTTGTAAGAAGCCATCTCCATTGGGATACGCCATCAACATCATAGGATGAACTTGATCAGCAATGATACTTAGGTATGTTGTGCTATTCAGACGTTGTTCCACACGAATTAAAGGGCCCAAATCATGCTAGGAAAATATGTCCCAAACCATAACACTGTCCCCATTAGCTTGAGGGGTTGTACTCATACATGTGGGGTGCATACTTTCATACTGTTTCCGCCAAATTCTCACTCTGCCATCTGCATGATGCAACTGGAAACCTGATTCACCGGACCACATGACTTTTTCCAATGCTCAACTGTCCAATCCTTGCATTCCTGTGTGAATTAGAGACTTTTTATCTTGGTAGCTGCAAGCAGCAAAGATGTTCAAACAGGCCTTAGGCTTCCATATCCCATATGATGCAGTGTACAGCTAATTTGCCTACAAACGCCAGGTGGTCATAATAATCTGGCCACTCATGTTCAAATATATCCCATGTTCAAAGGCTGTTAAATCGTGTTGTTTACCCATATCTTCAGAAAAAAATCACTTCTACTGTCATGGTAAACAACCTGCTTCCCTATTTATAATGGTGTGGCCCTCTAGCAACTTCAGAGCGAAATTATAGCTAATTTGCCTACAAACGTCAGGTGTAGGCAAATTAGCTATAATCTGGCCACTCAGTGTATATTGAGAAAGAAAAAAGAGCTTGTATTGTGACTCATTGCATTTTTTTTCATTCTCTAGTAATTGTGAAAATTATTTTCTAGCTCACTGACTGCTAATCAAGGTTAGATAACTACTTCATTCATACTTCCAGGGGAAGAAATGTAAAAAAATAAGAAGTATCACATATGAAGAAGTTCATGTGGAGCCACTCAAGATCTGGGCTTGTGAGTAAGGCATTGTGTGATAATGAAATGTCTATAGTGAGAGTGCTTTCTATTTGGGGTTGGATAACGGGTGGTCTGTATCAGAAAACTGGGGGCATCTTCATCTGGGGGATGCACAAGTCCTGGGAATTGTAAACAAAGGTATTTGTGTACACTGCTACAATGATAAAGTTTAGTAGTAGCAACAGAGACCATATGGCCCTCAAAGCCCAAAATATTTGCCATCTGGACCTTTACAGAAAAATTTCCTGACCATTGGCGTACAGAGTTGAATAAAAAATCTACAAGTACATTGAAGGTAACAAGGATAAGTACTGTCTGTGAAATATTTGTTCCAGTTATGTGTGTGGGATATTGATTAGTGAAGCAAAATGCATGTCTTACTATGGGGAGCAATCAAAAAAATTGAAAAGCACTCTTGTAGTCCATGTTAAGGAGTTTGGACTACATTTTAGGAGAAACAATTGACAGGTTTTAAGCAGAGTTGTGATTTAGCCAGAATTGTATTTTAGCAAGATCCACTGGCTGGTGGTGTGGAAAATGTGCTGACGAGAGGCAGGGTGAATGAGAGGAGGCAAATTAAGAGACTAGTTCAGTTACCCAGATAAGGGATGTTATGGCCTGGCTCACAGTGGGACAGTGGGAATGAGGAAAGTGTATCATACATTTGGGGGAAAGCTCCTGTGTGTCAATTTGGACATTCCGTATTGTTCTGCTAGAAGGGGAAAAATGTATGCTAGAATGGTGTTGTCAAACCATCTCAGTGTTTAGCACTGCATGTAACTCAATTCTGACATCCCAAAACCCTGTGAACCACATCCCAGGCTAAGAAAGTGCTGGGCAACCAGGGCAAACTGGACAAGAACTCTTTAACAACAGGAATTTAAAAATGGGTTGTTCTTTAAATTCTTTATATCAATTCCTCCTTTGGGGAAGCTGGTATATTCCTCACCAAAGACTTTATGCATGCAATTGAGATTATTTTTCTTCTTCCATTTTTCTTTATCTGACTTCAGTTCCTAGTTTAGTTCCATTGTCAGGGCCCTTGTTCACTGAGAAGGACCAGATGAAGAGCCTTTGGAGTATTATCCATACCTCTTCAACTCCATCTGAATTATGAAGCAGGCATGAAAAGCAATTCGTAGGCCTCTGGTGTTAAAGTGCTCACAACTGATTCAGCCACTTTTCTAGCTAAATTTTTATTCCTTGAGATTCTTCCTTATAATAGCTTGGAGTTTCTATTTCTTTTCAAGTATGCCTCCCCTCCCCACAACCACTACCACCCCTTTATCCCTCAACCTCCCTCACCCTCAACCAACTTTCTGGATCTGAACAATTCACCAAGGCCTGTTATGAATATACACTGGGATTAACTCCAGCTGTGCTGACCTGTAACACACATGAATACATCCTTGACAGATTGCTTGAAACCCAGAGGGACAGATGAATATAGGGTTACCAGACCTTCATTTCAAGGGCTGTTGACTAGCTAGAGTGCATAGACTCTAAAAGGAGCCATAGACCTGTCATGCATGACTAAGGCAACTTGAAAGGCAGGCATTGGGTATAGAAAAAGTAGGGATATTCCTATGAGGCTGATCAAAAGACCCCTGGCCTGAAAATCTCATGGCTACAATTATTTCTTTGGGTCATCACATACATTGGGTTCTCAAAGATCTCAGTTAAAATGTTAACATGTTTTCCATTTGGATAAATATCTTAAGACATTAGCATTCCTTTTTAATACTCTAGTCAGGAAGAACTTACCAGGTTGATTACCTGCCCCTTAAGAGTAGCAGAAAAGAGTAATAAATTCTAACAGACGTAGTTGAACAGGGATAGTTTTAAATCCTAGCTCTGCTACTTAGTAACTGTGTGACCATGGGCAAGTCCCCTAAGTTCCCTATGCCTCTAAAATGGAAATATTGTCATCTACCACACAAGGTTACTGTGAGAATGAAATGCGATGGTGTTCATAAAGTGTCTGACACATAGTTGGTGCTAAATAAAAGTTTGACTCTCTTAAACCACAGCAGAGAAAAACCCCAGAAGTAGGGGAGATACAAAAGAGGGGAGAGCTCTGTTTGTGGAGTTAGGGACATACAAGAGAACCTGGACAGCTAGAGGAAATTGAAGCTTTGGGCACCTGGAGGAAGTCAAGAAACTCAAAGAGAAGGAAAGCAAAAAACAGCAGGGATTCCAAACAGGACTTTGTGGACTCCCTGCAGTGCACTAATCATTGACAGGGTGAGGTGTGGGTACATCCAGGGAGCCAGGAATTTCATGTAACTGAGACAATTTTGTGTCACTCCCCCCCCCCTTACATGGTTAAATGTGCCAGACATGTGTAAGTAGGCCAGTTGTCAACATCCTGGAGAATTTTGTTTGAGAGGTTAAGGGTCCCATCCTCTTACAAGTGACCCCCTTACATGCTTCTCTAAACCATATATGTACCTCTAAACCAGAATAATAAAAAAGGTTAGTCCTATATTTGTCCCTGGAGCCACTGCCACCTCCTATCAGAAACTGCCCTCTTTGTCATCAATTCATACCATGGTTTCTTGACCCCACACACAGCAAATCAATGACACACATGATGTGAGTCACAAGCTGTTTGGTGGTTTTTGTTTTTTTTTTTTTTGTTTTTTGCTTTATAAATTTGAATAGATTTGAGCTTATGCTTCTAATGTGATTACTCTTTCACTTGAGGCAGTTACAGTAATTGTCTGTGGCCTTGGCTATACCTATGTTGTATACGTTTACACTCCTTATCATATAAGAATTGATTTTTTTTCTTGTTCATCCCTTGAAGGATGTTATTTTACAGAGGAGTTGCCATTCCCTTTGAGCCACCCCACCCCCCAGGAAAAAAAAACTGATGGAAGAGGATAAAAGAAACATCTTTTATTTTCATTTTTTCTGTGGACTTACCAGAAGCACTTGTAATGACCAGTAGCATAATGACCTTCAATCCAGTAACAGACCAGCCTCCTTGCCATACATCTTTATGAGTATTTGTGACTCTGTATGGACATCTGTACATACATCAGTGTATGTGACTTCATGTGTCCCAGCACGTCTGTATTTACATTCTGATATATAACATCTGCTAAACTGTGGTGCTAAGTAATAAAGCTGGCTATTGCTGTGGTGTTAGGACTAATTCTGGGGAACGCGATGCAATTTCAATTTAACACAGAAGGGTAGAAATAACGACCCAGGGAAATAGTGGATTTCCTTGAGATCATTTTTAGTTGTCCAGAGACAATAGGTCATGCTGAAGCAATTTAGCCTTTAACCACCAAAAGCCCTACCTGGAAATGTTCAGCCATGTATGTGTGTGTGTGTGTTTTTTTCCTGCCAGTTGCAGCCAGGATGGATACTTATAGCCTGGGTGCTAAGTCACAGAGAATAATAGTTTGGATAAAGAAAGCTTGTCAGGGTTTTCACTGCAACCTTGTTATGTGCAAAGTGAGAGCCTCTACTGTTGCTTTGCTTTCAAACCTGAAGGCATAACAGGGGCAGCCAGGTCATCTTTGTTTGAAAGTCTCTTTTCCCCTGCTGTCAGCCTCTACTATTTCTCACCTTTTAAAAATTAATTCCTCAGATAAGTTCCACTGTGAAGTTGGCCCAAAATGGTTTATTTAAAGAATAATTTTAGCCCTAGCTAGTTTGGCCTAGTGAATAGAGTGTTGTCCTGCGGACTGAAGGGTCTCAGGTTCAATTCTGGTCAAGGCCACATGCCTGGGTTGCGGGCTCGGTTCAACATGCAGGAGGCAGCCAATCAATGGTTCCCTCTCATCATTAATGTTTCTATCTCTCTCTTCCTCTTTGAGACCTTCCTCTTTGAAATAAATAAAAATAATTTTTTTAAAAAAGAATGAGTTTAGTGCTCATTTTTAAAGCACCACCCATGAAATTCTTTACTATTATGGGTATGAATGGGTCTTCCTCCACAGAAAAAGGTTATTGACTGGGGAGGGAAGGAAGGGAGACACTCAGGAAATGACTGAAGTCTGAATGAAGGAGAGTCTCATCTTAGAGATTCAGCAATTGTGTGGGAAAAAAAAAAAAAAAAAAAACAAGAACCTCTGGGGTCTGAACACCAAGGGCTGATGACCTCCTAGGTCTAATAGTCACTCCCACCCCCAAGCTAACCAACACTCTGCAAGACACATTTCACCAAACACTTAATAATTTTTCCATAATAGCCTTTAATACTAAAATGCATTAAATTTTTGAAGCAGAGAAAACACATTTAAGGGGGAAACAAAGAACCACTAGATAAAAGGAAACAATGTGGCAGATAACACCATTTAAAACAAACTGTAATAATTTAATAAAGCTGCTTTATCATCTTCATAAAATAGACAGAGCGGTGATTGTATTTTTTTCTTTTCTTTTTTCTTTTTACAATGATTCAATCACTGTGAAAATGTACATAACATACAGATCAGCATATAGAACAATTTCATCTTCATATAATCAGCAACAGAGACTGCTTAATGAGACATACTGTACTTGCATCCCTCTAAATTTCCACCCTGGTTTGACAGGTAAACAGTAATAGTGTCATCAGGCTCATTCCCCTCACTAGAGGAGCGAAGGCGTAAGCCTTTTGCAACTAATACCTTAGCATTCAAATAACACACGGAGGTATTTGTTGCTGAATTTCTAGCTTGAGCTAGTCTGGCTCTTGGTCATTAAAGTCTACATCCTAGCCTTCCTCAGCTGAACGCCAGCCAGTGCCAGTAAAAATCTACTTAACCAGTGCTGTAATGGTGTTAGCTGGTTTGTTTGCTAAGGTTGACAGCAACTTTCAGTTAGTAGCAAGTTTATCTTTAAGTACCAACACAGCTGTAGCAGCAATCAGCATCATCAGTTTTCCCTAATGACCTACAGTGCTTTCCAATCAAGATCAGGTTTTTGTGGGTTGTTCTTTACCAAGAGCGCCTCACAATATATGTTTCAGACAAGGTGGTTGATTTTCTTTGTTTTACAAAAGCAATACGAGTTATATTTGAAATTAATTCAGTTTTGCACAACAAGTGACCCACAGGCCAATTCCAGCTTCACAATAAAACAAAGAGAGCTGCAACAACTTCATTAGGACAATGTGTTTTGCTCTGGAATATTTCAATATCAATATAAAGCCACCCAGTCCCACCCCCACACATCCCCATTGAATATTACTTTGTTACATACTTAAACTAAAGAACAACATCTCAATACACTTCAGTATCAGCAGATACAATTTGACTCATGAAATGACATCCTCAAATGTAATTTTACCAAGAAGGCAAACACTAGGACTGTATACAATGGACTTCTTAAGCTCATTTACGCCAGTTTTTCAAAGTCAGTTAGGGTCTTATTACCCTGTGGAAAGAGCCAAGTGGACCAGACTTGTCAGGATGCTTTGGGGAACATTCAACATCAAAATGATCCCCATAAAGGAATGGAATTCCAGTCAGAACTTCTATTATGTACAATAATAATTGTTTTCCCACCCTGGATGCCCAGTCAAGTTATCCCCTACACCCCTGCCTCTCCCCAAACTGCCCTTTGTCCTTGTTGCTTCAAGTGGACCACTTTTGTTTTTGTCATTAATGATATGATAGAGCTATATGAAAAATTCAACTGAATTCCCTTCATACAATCAGTTGCATGCTGAAGTAATACTACCAGAATGATACTCTGGGTAGTTCCAGTTTTCAGTGTTCTAAATTGTATTCCTTTAACATTTTTTATTAGTGATCAGTGAGTCACCATGTCAATGAATTAGTTTAAATAAGCACCTTAGGTGCAATTAGCTCTATTAGGCAGATTTATTCTGGAACAGTGATATTCAAACTGTGGCCCCTGGATTAGCTGCATCAGCATCACCTGGGAATTTTAAAATAGACAAAGACTCTGGCCCCACCCCAGATTTACTGAATCAGAAACCCCAAGTTTGGAGCCATCAACCTGTGCTTTAACAAGCCCTCAACCTTTAGTGGGCATCTGATCCATATGGAGTGTTAGGCCCCTCCCATAGAGTCTGAGTTTCAGTTGGTCTAGGTGAGAACTGAGAATGATCATTTCTAATAAGTTCCCAAGTGATGCTGTTGCTGCTGGTCCAGGAACTACATTTTGAGAATTACTGTCCTTTAGTTACTGGAGGATCCCTTGGCCCATTACCTATTTGGGCAATGATGTGGGCCATAATTTACTCTACTGGTTTTAAGGGGATCAAATGGGGAGTAAGGTTCATTCTGAACAGGTTCAAAGATTAATTGGTATAGAAAAAGGAAAAAAAAGAGATTCCATATAGCATGGCCCCCTCTTCCTATTTCTTGAATATAGTATATGCTCATATTTGGGGAAAAGCAATAAATCGATGCAAACTAAAACCTTTATTGTTGAATGAAGAAGTTTACCTTCCCTGGGACATGCCCAAAACAAGTAAAGCAAGTTATGCCTCAACATTAACTCCTCCCCAAAAGGGACATCAGAATAAATGAAATAGACTTCCCTAGGATTTAGGAACTAAAATTGCTTCTGCATATCTAATTTTATAACATATTTAGAAATGGAAAAGAAAGAATATTTGGCTCTCTGGCCTTTGTGACTTTTCATCAGACACGTTGAAAAAAGGGGTGAAAAATATGAAAGTGAAATTTCAAAGTGAAAGTGATCCAAAATGAAATTTAGGATCCTTGCACAAAATTCCTATTTGCAGGACAGCCTGCCTATAAAACCAGCTTATAGAGCCCTCCTAGGATGCACTTGTGCTTCTGGGAGGATGTATACATCAGAAAATTGGGGAGTGGGGGCAGATATTTTCTTAATGAGGGGAATTCTCTAAACATGCTCAATAAAGGGCATGGAAGCCAAAAAGTCTCTGACTTCCCACTGAGAACAAAATGTTTTGACAGGGGAAATGATTGTTGTATAGCTGGATTCTGAATTCTGAGGGGGGGGAAGAGAGAGAGAGAGAGAGAGAGAGAGAGAGAGAGAGAGAGAGAGAGGCAAAATCAATACCACTGCTACTCTAACCATTCTAAACTTGGCTGATAAGAGGCATGGTAACCAGTGGCCTCTCTGGTTCAACAGCCACATAATATTTAATGTTCCCACTTTCCACACCTTTTCAGCTTCTTTATTCCCACTAAGCATAATAAGAAATACACTGGTACCAAAACAGTCAAATATGACTTGAAAGTGACCTTGAGGTGATAGGTAAGAACATAATATCAAGATGGATCAGGTAAGGAACAATCTAAATTCTACAGGCAGTCATAATTACTTAAAGTGAAAACAATTCATTTTAATGTGTTAATCAAATAGCCATTTAAAAACAGAAATACATACCTAATTCAAAAACTACTACTAAAATGGGTCAAAGGGAAAAAATCTATCAGAGAGAATAAAATGAGTCAAGATGAAGATGATATGGTAATTGATTACTAATTGCTTCAGTTTCAGAGGGAAATCTGCAGCCACACCAATATTTTGCATGAGGTAGTATTCAGCACTGAATAAGAAATAAGGATGTATTTGTAGCTTTATTATAGGTTCTTTTTCAGAAATATTCTCCCCTACCTAACTCCATTTCTACTGCCTTACCCACCCCTCCCTGAAAACCCTTACCCCCCATAAAAGAAAATATTCCTAATAATGTATAAAGCATGAACTCAGGTAAAAATAACTAAAACATTCAAAAGAGCTGACTTGTCTACCTTAAGAAAATAAATTCTCTTTTGCATTATAGTGCTCTACCCTCTAAGCTTTTTTTCTGGGTGCTCTTGAATTTCAAAAACTAAAACCAGTGAAAACAGAACCACAAAACTTGTTTATCTAGAAACAACTCTTAAGAACAAGGCAGAGCAAAGGTGACATATCTGTTTATTTTAAAATAATGAACTCTTAAGCTGCAAGAATACTATGTTGGCTAGTGAATATTAATAGACAGTTTGGAAGAATGTTAAACAAAAAATGTGTATAACAAACTTGTTAATAAAAAAAAAGCTGTATTCCTAGCCTACAGCAAAGAGTTAGCTAAATCTAAAGAATTTTTATTTTAATGGTCTCCTGTTCACATTTTTTATTTTAAAAAAGTATTAGTCATAAAAAGATGAGTTCAAGTGTCCAAGTGTCTCCATATAGAAGGCACAGTAATTGAGTTAGTGATGCTGTTACCTGTTACCTGTCTTTTCCTAAAAGTACATTTTGTACTGCTTATACAATCCCAAATTATAATCCTACAATACAGAGCAACATGGAGTTCTTAATTCCACTCCATGACATGCTTTGTAGTGTAATTCTAATCATGACTGGGAAACACTGAATCAGGAAGTGTGTCTAAAAAGATGCTAATTAGATCTCAAAATAGATTCAGTCTTTTTTAATTTTAGGTGACTGGAATCAGGGAATTTCTAAGCCTGGAAAATGATAACTTCATGAGCAACTTTCCTGTTCAGGGCCCGAAAATTAGAAAAATTGATTTCATGTAACTTTCAGCACAGTATTTCTGACAATTAGATAGCAGAATATCAAAAAAATGACTTTCTGCAATGATCTAGCACAGATCTGGGCAGAAGACTGAAAGGCAGGCAAAATACTCTGCAAGGTGTGAGCAATCACTCCATGGGTATCTTCCAAGAGTGAGTATCCCCAAGTACTTATCTATATGTGTGGTGTTTCTTATTCACTTGCCATCTCAGTTTTCATTTTGTTTTTATCTATAGTTTTATTTATTTTTTTAAGAAAAAACACACCAACCTCTAAAAGTCTTTTGCCATCACCACGCACATAGCAATTTGCAATATCAAATACAACAATAGCACAGCTAGCAAAAGGGTTCTTAAAGCAGGGGTGTCCACAGCAAAGTAGCAGCATGAGAAACTACTTGAGCTTCAGAAACAATCTTTTAGGGGCTCAATTTCACATCACTGAATCAATGAATAGTACACAATAAATGACCATTAACTTGCCTACACTACAAAACAGTAGCGAGCTTATTAAAAGTGTCCAGAGCTTTTTTTTTTTTTACTTTTTTAAATGTAATCCTCCACAAACAATGTAATTTATATTATAATTTTGACATAGAAAAATATATAAATTCAAACACTTATACATAATACTTTTCACAACTGAATTCATCTCTGTTTCTCCAACATCAAGGCCCCATGAACAACTCAAGCCAAAGCTAATTTGCTCCAACCGAACACCCCTGCTGCCTGTTGAAACAAGAGGGATTGTCACAAAATGATAGTCATTTATAAACAACACATTTAGGGAAAGCTCTGAAATACAGCCACTCAAGAACCAACCATTGGTGAGTAATTAAAACGACCAGCTCCTGCTTCTTCGCTAGCCAGCATGGTTTCTCTCTTCTTCCCCGAGACTGATTTAGAGAACGATATCCTTCAGACGCTTCATGCCAGGAGACTCTTTGTTGCGACCCTCCTTCAGAATGGGGTTGACCTCATGCATGACTTTCTCGCTGTCAGCTCCACGAGGCTCAGCTTCAGAGGGGCGAGAAGGACCACTGTTGACATGGTTGGCATACTGCTCCAGATCGCAGGCAGGTGGTGCCAGGGCAATGGTGTAAGACACGGAAGGCTTGGTGGGCAGAGGGCTCTTGAGGTGCAGAGGAGAGGTGACAGGGCTAATAGCCTCACAGCCATTGCCCGCCTCCCGAATAGCGCTGTTGACTTTGGGGCTGCAGATGGTTACATCGACAGTCCTCCTGCCTTTCAGGGTGGGCCTCTCCTCAGTAGGGTGGTCGCTGATATCTTTTCCAAAGGTTGCGAAAGTCCGCTTGGTGGGGGCGCAGTCGTCATAAGCCTCAACATCAGCAGCAGTAGCTTCAATGGACAGAGCGATGATATTCCGCACATTCTCAGGAGACTTGGAACGGGTGGGCAGGGGGTTTCGGGGCATCCAGCACCTGTCAGAGTGGCCAAGAATCCGGCATTCTTCCCTGCAGTGAAATCCTTCATTCTGATCTGTTTGGAGATAATAAAATGTCAATTACATCAGCTTTTCCCAGGAATCATTCTTACTCCCCAACTTTCTGGTTTCTTACGTGTCCACAAGCCCTTCTGGGGAATAGCACTTATACATAGTCCTTTATTGCCTTTTGGGACAAGTATGAAGAATTGGATTTTTAAAAAATACATCTTTATTGATTTCAGGGTGGAAGGGAAAGGGAAAGAGATAGAAACATCAATGATGGGTAAGAATCATTGATTGATCAACTACCTCTTGCACCATTGGGGATTGAGCCTGCAACCCAGGCATATGCCCTGACAGGAATTAAACCATGACCTCCTGATTCATAGGTTAATGCTCAACCACTGAGCCACTGTGTCTGGGCTAGAATTGGATTTTTAAAAGACTGTAGACCTCCCCCTGTCCACATACCCTTTTTATTATTGTTGTCACTGTTCCCACTGTTGACAAAACCAAAAACCTAAAGGAAAACAATTGTGAGAGAAGAGGGTTTTGGGGAGGGGACTGGGTGAAAAATATGAAGGGGTTAAAAAATAGCAACTCATAGACACAGACAACAGTACAGCGATTGCAAGAGGGAAAGGCAGGGGTAGAAGGAGGTAGAAGAAGGTAAAGGGGTGATAAATGGTGACAGTCAGAGATTTGACTCTGGGTGGTAAGCACACAATACAATATAGAAATGATGTATTGTAGACATGTACACTTGAAACCTATATAATTTTGTTAAACAATGTCATCCAATAGGTTCAATAAAAATAAAAAATGCACACTATGATGAAAAATGAGACATTTTAAAAAATGCTATATTTAAAAAATGCTATATTTTAAAAAAAAGTTTATCCTGAGACTCAAGGTACTGAGAAACCAGCATTTTATCAACAACTCCTGATAAAAGTCAGTTGTATTTGAGAGTGGTTCCAGCAGCAGAAGAAGTGAAAGCAAAGCAGGTAATTCAACGGTCAGTATATCTGAGAAGTTTTAGCCATGTTTTTGAGCAACAGAACTTCCAACCACATATCCACCCTACCTGTCAATGATACATAGTGCTTAATTTTGGGTTAGTATCATGCTAATTTTGAAAGCCCAATCACATTACTTCTTTTTGACCACCAATCCCACCAGTCAGTCTTCTCACTAAGCTATTTGAATAACTTAATTTCCCATTAGAATGAACATACTGAGTATCTTCCTTCCATCTGACCATAAACTTTATTGGCCCTATGCACACATCACTCATAGGCTGAGCATCATTTAATTATGCCCAAGTAGCCATCCCTCTTTATCTTCTTTATCTGCAGATTTTCAATGTCATATTTCTTAAAGAAATCTTCCATGGATTTCTTTAGCCTTATCATGGACAATCTCAGCATATAGAGTTCAAAATTATTGATGAGACATGTTTCTCTTTTCACATTAAGTTCATTTAGGATTGTTTTTAATTTGGCTCTCAGAGAGGCTTTCTACATGAGCTTCAGGAAAGCATGAGGCCAGGGTTAACTTCTGCCTGTCCATTGGTAGAACTGTTAATCTCAAGGTCTGATTTACTACACCCCTAGTTTTCCAGAACCATTTCTATTTATGTTAAATTTTGGCATGAGATTCACCTAATGAAAATTTTCATCATATTGAATAATGCATCAAAATACAAGCAGCTTAACACTTATTTAAAAACTCTAGGGGACTAGGGGAAGATCCGAGGTAGGAAGACAGGAAAGATCACAAAGACAAAAAACGCATGCCACTCCCAAAAGTTGGAAATGTATGCTGTGATTGCTCTTTTTCAAGAGGAAGAAGTTCACAATTCAGAGTCTTCCCTGATATCAGTCTACATATAGCACACCTTCCTTATACACTTGTATTTCTTTTATTGTTGCTTGATTGTTTCCAGTGAGTAAATAACATATCAAAGAGGAACTGCTCTGCCTCAGTCATCAAAGGCTATTTTAGTAAAGGGATACATGGAAGGGGGCTCAAGAAATAATAGGTTGTTGGGTATATACTTCATCATTTTGAGAAAATATACTGGAAGCAACTAAATGGTCAGGAATAATCCAGGCTGAGTTCAGAATTCAACAAAACTGTGGGATATGACCCTGGGCTTAGTTTAATTTACTGAAAAGAGAACCAAAACTAGAATTTCTTCCTGATACCTGGTCACAATTTGCCAATTTAAATTTAAGATGGCCATTTTAAGCCCCATTTCAGTGCTGGAGAATAAAACGTTCAGAATTATGCAGCTGAAACCAACAAGATAAGTACTTTGCACATAGATAAGACAATGCTTCTGCAAACTTTGGCACAGTTCCAAGTCAGGATTGCATGGTTCTCTCTGCAAAATGAAGGATTTATCTGCCCCTTCCCTGCAAACTCTTAGTGCTGCTATCTATCCAGTAACATGTCATCATACAAATTGCATATGTTCCTGGGAGGCAGAAAGCATAGAAAGTAAGGAAAACATATTGTGACAACTTGAGAAACACTTTATGTAAATCTAAACATTAGAAGTGGAAGAGTCTATGGCTGATCCACCCACAATCAGTGTCATCCAAATCTAGTGCTTTCCTCAGGAGACCTCAGGATCTTTCCAGTAGGACAGAATTCATATCTTCAGTTTTCCCAAAATATGTTTCTTCCTCTCTATCTTCTCTAAGGCCCATCTCATAACGTTCCAAGTAATAGAGCTAAAGAATTAGTATGAGTGTTTATTTGGGAGTGGAAAATAAGGAGTTGCAAGTGAGAGAACAGTTCAATAATTAACTTCTGTTTCTACAAATCTAAGCAAGTGTCCCCTGGATGTCAATAAAAATGTCCAGAAGGCTATGGGATCCCTGTACTTTTTGTTCCTAATTTAGGACACAAAAGCATAGAGGTCATAGCCTTTCAGCCCTGGAATCATGGACATGTGACCATCTATGAAGAGAAAATCTCAGCTGACCTTCAGACTGATATTATAGGCCACTTGCTCACACTTTTAAAGCAGAACAATGGTAAACTACATTCTAATGGAATCTTCTCAATGGGCTCAACATAAAGCTCTAATTTCTTTTAAGTTTTTAGTATCAAGTGGCTATCTTCAAATTTGGAGATGTGGGTTGTTTTTTTAAAAAAACACAAGTCAGCAGGAAAATGCCATCCATTTGTTACGCCATATATAAGTACAGTGCTCCTTCCCTATAGTAGGCTGCTTCAAATGAACGGCAGGAAGAGACCTGGAGCCCCAGCACACAGAGTGAGAGCAGAGACCCCAGTGACAGACACCTCAAAGATCTTATGAATCTAGGAAGACTAGAGTAGGAACCTCAGTCTTCTTAGAAGCTTCTCTGCAGACAGTATTTGCTTTCAGCTTACCCACTGCCTAGTGAATAAATCATTCTTCAGAAAGAGGAAAAAGTAAACTCAGCACTCCAAGGAATACAATCAATCTAAGGCTGTCTACCAATCTCACTAAACCTACCTCAGCCCTATATGAGCTAGAATAATATGCAATTTTCTTGTATTAATTATGTGAACTTATTTTGTACTCTGTTCTTCATGCAAGTGAAGAATTGAATCTAAGAGAATCTTTCATTCGCAATGTCTCACCCCTGGCTTAGATCTGATTTATTTCATTAAATCTTGACCAAGAGCAGTGACTTGTTGCTTATCATTTTTGGTACCATACACTACTTGGTGACATTTGTGCCAATAAAATTACAATAAAATCCTATCTGGCTTGTGTGTTTATAGCCATATAAAATATGAAAGAAAACATGGTGAATATAGAAGAATATCTTCTCAGCCCAAGGTAACCTACATTCATAAATGCACCGAAGATGAACTACTTTTTAAAAATCAAAACTTTAGATTAATAAAAAATTATATTTGTATTAAAAGTGAGAAAATCACAACACAAAGCTCCTTAAGAAGAACAATGAAGACAAACCAGATCTAAAAAAGCAAAGAAACTACTTCTGGAATTGCATAGGAAGACTATATGCCTGCCTCATGTAGTATTGCCTCTGGGGATGAAGATATGAGACTAGAAAGGAACCATTTTGTGTTATCACAAATTAACTGTCAAAACGGTGGCTGTAGTTAAAACAGATATAGGCTAAAAACTCACTAAATTCCTGCTAAGTTTGCGCTTGGGAGCCTTTTTGTAACTCTATACCTTGCTACATCTGTCTCTGAAAGTATGTACTTGAGCCTAAGCAAAGCAAAATGTAAGACACTAAAATCTACAGAGTTGTGGGAATTCAAACTCATTACCACATACAGATACACTCAAATGTTCCCATGATTAGGTGTAAATTATGAATTTGCAAATTGGTCTTCCCTAGCTCTGAACCTGTCCCCAGTATTTTCAAAATAAAATAATAAAACAAAGAGAATAAGTTTGAAAGAGGAACACAAATCTCAAGGCCATAGAATTCCTTAATTCAATGGAGATCATATTACTTTAGATAAAAAATGAAAGAATAAAAATAGAGAAAAATAAAGCTTCTTCAATCTAAGTTGTATACAATCTAAGTTGTAATACAATCTAAGTTGTAATTTTTTTGTCATAATTTGTCATTTAGGAACCTTGGTGAGAAAATCCCAAAACCTCTGGCAAAAAATATATTTAAATCTTAAGTAAAAGCATCATTCTTGTGAGAACATGGGAAGCATAAGAGGCAGCAATGAGTAAGTCATGATGGATAAGTAATTAAAATAGAAAAAGAACAGAATATGTTATTTTGTGTAGATAATAGCAAAACTTTTTGCAGCAATTACTATTCTCCTCAGGATGTGAAGCTGCTGTCTCTTCAGATGTGGGCAAGCAATGGGCTTCCACACTAGAAAGAACGTACCCATAGTCTCAACCAAAGTTTAAAAAAAATTATGAAAACACCATTTCAGACTTTACTAAAACGTTCAAAGTCCTAGTGGAATAAAAGAGCTGAGAGGCTCTGTTGGGTTTGTATAGATGTCCAACCACAATAAATGTGTTCAATAATGCTGACAGTTCTTTATGGTAATTCAGAGTTTGGGTGTATTAACTCAAAGATTCCAATGATCAGAGACAAAAGTCCAACACTAAAATAGTTCAAAGTAACAGTTAAAAGAGCAATGTGTTATCTCCTCAGAAGTGATCTGTAATCAATGAGGCAGAAAGCAAAAATTAGAGTGAGTTCCAGTTCCTGAAAGCTCAAATAGTTAGCTACTTCTAAGTAGCAGCAGTGACATAACCTACAAGCAAGCCATGTGTAAATCAGAAAAGCTTCCTGGATTGTACTCATATACATACACTTAACTTAATCATATCATGAACAAGGTAATCTATGACCAAAACAGGACTAATTTTTGTAAGATATAATGGAAGCCCTAGCCATCTTGGTTCAGTGCATAGAGTGTCAGCCTGTGGACTGAAGAGTCTTGGGTTTGTTTCCAGCCAAGGGCATATGCCTGGGTTGATTCTCTCTCGTCATTGATGTTTCTTTCTCTCTCTCCCTCTCCCTTCCTCTCTGAAATCAATAAAAATATTTTTTAAAAAGATATAATGGAAAACATTGTAGCAATGATTATAAAGAGACAGTTGTCTTCCATAGTGGCTGCACCAGTCTGCATTCCCACCAGCAGTGCAGGAGAGTTCATTTTTCTCCACATCCTCTCCAGCACTTGTCATTTGTTGATTTGTTGATGATAGCCATTCTGACAGGTGTGAGATGATACCTCATTGTTGTTTTGATTTGCATCTCTTGGATGAGTAGTGACTTTGAGCATGGGTGCCCATCAGCAGATGAATGGATTAGAAAACTGTGGTACATTTACACAATGGAATACTATGCTGCTGTACAAAAGAAAGAATTCTTACCATTTGCAACAGCATTGATGGAACTGGAGAGCATTATGCTAAGTGAAATAAGCCAGTCAATGAAAGAAAAATACCACATGATCTCACTTATCCTATATAATAAAGAGGAAATATGCAAATTGACTCTCACTCTGGTCAATTTGCACTCACAGCTGAGGCTAAGTTCCCATAACGAGCCTTAAGGAGCAATCAGCAGGGACCTGAGGCTGCGTGCCCACCCACCTCCTGCATGGGGCTTGACAGAGGACCTCAGGTCATGCCTTCCACCCTCAGGGCTTGACAGGAGACCTTGACAGGAGGCATCAGGCCAGAGGAACTCAGGCTGCACCCTCTTCCCTGGTGCCAGGCCGGGGGACCTCAGGCCATGCCCCCCGACCTGGCCCCAGGCCAGGGGACCTGAGGCTGTGCCCCCCACCCAGCGGGACTTTATGGGGGCCCTCAAGGTGTTCCCTTCATCCTGGTGCTGGGCCAGGGGACCTCAGGCCATGCCCCTACCCCAGCACCAGGCCAGGGGACCTCAGGCTGTGCCCCCTGCCCTGGTGTCAGGCTGGGGGATCACAGGCCACTCCCTCCACCTAGCAGGGCTTGATGGGGAACCTCAGGCTGTGCCCCCCTGCCCTGGAACCCAGGGGACCTGAGGCTATACCCCTCCACCTGGCAGGGCTTGACAGGGTGGGACTGGCCGGGTCTGGATCTAGCCCAATGAAGGGGGGCCATCCAGGTTTGGGTCTCGAGCGATTTTGAGGTGCACGTGGGTGGTTGAAGACTTGACTCTGGGTTCCATGGTGCACCCCAGACTCTGACAGGAGGAAGATTTTCATATATGTTTTACTAATTTTCTTTAATCTCTGACACTTCTATTATAGAGAAAGGGCAAATAGCAATATTAAAATATTTCCTCTAATCCTCTTTTAATGTGCAAGAATTTTATGCACTAGGCCACTAGTTTATGGATAATAAAGAGCACTATAAATTGGTGAACATAAACAGATACAGAGGCAAAACAGCATTGAACAGACTGTCAAACTACAGCTGGAAGGCTCAGGAGGGTTGGGGGGAGTTAAAAGATCAACTGAAGGACTTGTATGCATGCATATAAGCATAATCAATGGACACAAGACACTGGAGGGTAGGGGAAGAGGGAGGAAGGTCAAGGGGAAAAATGGAGACTTATTTAACACTCTTTGTAATACTTTAAGGAATAAAACAAAATTTAAAAAAGAGACAGTTGTTAAAATTGGTCATGTGCACCTAATCAAGAAAACATAACTCAAGAAATTTCCCCCTTGACCTACCTAACTCCTACTCATCTGAAGTACACATAAACTGCCCACTAAATATCCATATCCATATCTATTTCTTCTTAATCCTCACCTGAGGATATTTTTTCCATTGATTTTTAGAGACTGGAAAGGAGGGGGAGATCAGAGAGAGAGAAACATCATGTGAGAGAGACAGATTGATTGGTTGCCTCCTGAACATGCCCTGACTGGGGGCCTGTGTCAAGCCTGCAACTGAGATATATGCCTTTGACCAGAATTGAACCCTTGACCCTTCAGTCTGTGGACTGATGCTTTTACCTCTTAACTAAATCAGCTAGGGCCGGCCATATCTATTTTTAATACTTAGAAATAGACCCTACTTCTCTTATGATTGGCAATGGAACAGCTAAAAAAATACTACACTGCCTAGCTTACCTTATAGATAGGAGTGACCATGTAACTAAGATTGCCAAAGTTATGGAAGCAGGATATTTTTTAAAGCCCTCCTTAAATGGAGAGGAACTGACTTAGTTTGAGACCCTTTTGTGCTTATTCCTTCCTGCTTTATCCTGTCTAGAATGGAGACATAATGGCTGAGCTACAGTATCCATCTTTTTAAATAATAATAATAATTCTTTATTGTTTAAAGTATTACATATGTCCCCTTTTTCCCCACTGACCTCTCCCTTGTCATTCCAACCTCCCCAGCACTTGCCCTCACCCCCCTACTATCTGTGTCTATGAGTTATGCTTATATGGTGGTCAGTGTGTGTCATAGTGGCCAGTCATTCCCAGTCATTCTGCTGTTAGGGTCAATTTGCATGTTACCCTTTTATTATATAACATATAAGCCAAAAATGAGACCTATGGTAAGCCTTTTAGACCCACTGCAGATGCTGACTCTTTCTGGCAAAATTAATTAAAATACACTTAGCAAAACTGATGCTCCAGTCAAATATGTGAGGGAATTACCAAAGGAAAAAATTATCTTGGAATGAGTTCTTAAAAGCATTTTAAGGCCTGCAAAGAGTTAGGAAAAAGGGCATCCATTCTATAACTATATCTTAAAAAGGCAAGCAGAGTAGCAGTGGGTTCAGTAAAAAATAGAGGGAAGGAGAGAGCGAGGGAAAAACAGGAAGAGAGGGAGGGGAGCAGGAAACACTATCTAGGCATTAGACATTTGATCTTAGTTTTGATTTGATTCACATCTTAAGGGTTGGGCTTCTTTGAGGTGTTTAAATATCAGTTGAGCATCTAGCAAAGACAATAAGGGCTTAGAAGTTTGCAAATGACAACTCACAACTTCCCAGAGCCCTCCCAGATTATAATTCTAGGAGGAGTTTATCCTCACTTCCTAAAGGACTCAAAGTTTTGGCAAGAAAATATGGATCTCCGTCTGTAAAATATTCAAGGGCACATGAATGAAGATAGATATTTCTAGGGATTCTTAAACCAATGACATCAAGCTATCCTTTAGACATTCTACTATGAAAAGGCTTACACTGCAAAATATGGTACAAATAGCTACTTATTACATTCTTCCTTTTTCTCTTTCTTTCATAATTTCCCACCATTTTTGTTCCTCCCTAATGCTTTTTAAAAATTATCTTCTTCCCCAGCCTCCTGCTTATTAGCATCCCTTCCTACAGACCTATGGCCTGACAGACAACAGGCAGAAGTGATAGGATGTCAAAACTTTGATTGGTATTTGAAACATCGATGTGGTATTATTTGACAGATGCCAAAGATAAGCTATATAAAAATCATCCCTTAAAACATGGAGAAAAATACCAACATTTTTCATTTATCTGGGACAGGCATTAAAGGTCCCTGTTAAAATAAAAGGATCCAGTCTTGGCCAGTGTGGGTCAATTGGTTGGCGCATCACACAGTACACCAAAAGATGTCATGTTGGATTTCAGGTCAGGACACATACTCAGGTTGCTGATTTGATCCCTGATCAGGGTGCATATAGGAGGCGATGGATTGATGTTTTTCTCTCATGTAAATATTTCTCTCTCTCTTCTCTCTTCTCTCTTCTCTCTTCTTTCTTCTCTCTCTCTCTCTCTCTCTCTCTCTCTCTCTCTCTCTCTCTCTCTCATCAATTTAAAAAACAAAGGACAAGATACACAAAACATCCCCTCAGATAAGGATTTTAAAAAGAAGAGGATCAATTACCAAACTGAGATCACCAGTTTTCTTTGGTCACACAACAAAACGTGGATAAAAGGGACCCAAGATAGGAAAGTTTTGATGGAATAAGAAAGTTTACACATGTTTGCAGGTGAAGATATGTCAGGAAGGGCAAAGTGTGTGGGAACAAAGTTCCTGAACTGGCAAAGGAATGTTGCCAAAAGAGAGAAGATAGGCAGAGAGAAAAGCCATATCTGACCAGCATAAGTTGGCATTTTTAGGGTAGTTAAAAAGCAGGAATTCTGTAAAGTTTAGATTTAGCTTGAGAGGATGGATAAAAGACGGATGAACCCCAACCTTTTCTTAGACCATTTGATAAGCATAAGATAGCAAGTGCCAACCAATATTTTGCCTCTATGATGCCAAATTACACATTGGCCTCTTCCCTCATTCACAGTTTATGCACCTGAAATTCATTTAACAACTAGTACAAAATGAAACTAGAGGCAATGAGGGGATAAGGACACATAAGTAATACCTTAATCAATAAAGAAAAAAAATTTAAATAGATGCCCATTTCAGAATTCAAAGTAATTGTATTATATTCAATAAAATCTACAGTGCTTATCTGGTCAAAGAGACAAAGCTAAACATATATTAATATATAAAAACCCAGGGTTCATAGTGTCCAAAATGACAGAAGGCTCGACTGACCAGAAGTCAGGCCTGCAGTCAGTGCTGGGTTGCCGTGGCACTGACTACCGCCAGCTATGGGGGCTGTGACCCAACACTGAAACAAAGCACAAGGGGACTATGAATTAGGCCCAGAGAGAGAAGCAGGGTGTGATCTGTAGCCTCTGTGGCTGCTGTTGATCAGCCCTTGCCTCTCTCTTTGTCTCTGGGCCTGGCCAAAGGCTGACCCTCTCTTTCTCTCTGAGCCTCTGCAGAACCTGCTGATCAGCCTTACCTCTCTGATTAGACCCAGAGATAAGCCCAGAGATGCTAATGGCATAGAAACAATCAGAACCAAATCTGTGTGAAATGTGAGGAGCCAATGATTGCCTAGGAGATGGAGCTTTTGATGCCAACTGGCATAGAAACCAAACATCAGAACCTAATCTGGGTGAACTGCAAAGGCAGAACCTAAGGTGGGGCTCAGGAGGGGTTTTAAGGACAACAGCTGTTTGGTGTAAGGTTTAAGAAAGTGGTTCAATTTTATAATGACTGTTTGGCAGTATAGTACATATGGTTCACTATCAGTTCAGATATAGGGATTATGTATTTTTGTCTGCCTAGAGCATCTCCTCCTGTTGAAAAAGCCCCCCCCCATTTAAGCAATCCTATCCAATATAATCTATCTATACTAATAAAAGGGTAATATGCTGATTAGACTAGGCTGACTGGCCATCTTCCAGATATCTGACTTCCTTCCAGACAAAGCCATAGTGGTGGGGGCTGAGGCAGAGGCAGTTAGGGGCAATCAGGCCGGCAGGGGAGGGAAGTTGGGGACGAGATAAGGCCAGCAGGGTCATCAGGGGCAATCAGGCAGGCAGGCAGGTGAGCAGTTAGGAGCCAGCAGTCCCAGATTGTGAGAGAATGCAGGCTGGGCTGAAGGAACCCTCCTCCCCTGCACAAATTTTGTGCACCAGGCCACTAGTTGAAGTATAAGTGCTTGAAAATTTAATATTTAAGTTGGATTTTGGACAATCACAATAGTTCCTGGAGTTTTCATCTTTGTACTTTGGCTTAATTCAATCAATCCATAAAGAAGAGATTTCAAGATGTGTATAAGTATAAATAATTTGTGCTGATTCATGGGGAGCAAGGAAATGAAGCAAATGGCTGCCTGGAAAATTGTGACTAAGAAATAAGAGATGCCAATACTGACTGAGATAAGCAGAGATTTACTAGACTGGGACCTTTGTATTTTGTCTTCTATGGTGGACAAAAATATCTGACAAAATGCTGGACTTCATCTAGGTGCTTAGAAACAATTTGATAAAGCAGCTTTACGTGTAAAATATGAGGGGTCACAAAAGGCCATTGAACTATTCCCCAAAAGAAAGAGCACTGAGATATAACTACTCTGAGCAAACTTTTTAAAATAGGACCATTTTTTAAAGCTTCATTCTAAGATATCCACAGAATCACTTCTGTGAAGAGTTCAAACTAATTGTTTGACTTTGTGCAGTTTAAAAATAGATCATTTCACACATTCTACAGGTAGTTATACTGCTGGAAAGACAAATCCTTCAGGTGATGCTTACAAGTAGCTCTGAACCTAAAGTTATCATCAACTTGGTTTCACTCTTTTCTTGAAAATAAGGAAATTGTTAACACATCTTTAAATTGAGTGGGGGGAAGCACTTTTATGCTGGTCATGAGCTTCTGGGTATCGGACAGACTATATAGTAAGGATGACACAAATAAAGCTGGTATGAAAGAGGGACAGGACATGCTAACCAGGAGAAAAATCTTCCCTTTTTTAATGAAAATTTAATGTTAGGGGGAAAAGGCACCCAGAATCTGGTGTCTCTCTTTTAACATTTTTTGCGGGAAACAAGTAAAATCAGATCCACCAGGAAGACTGTCAATGGACATGAGGAAACATACATTGGAAACTCTAGTTGGAACCGGCAAAAATAAAAATGTTTTACGTCGTTGTCGTGTGTGTGCCGCTCATAAACTACGCAGTGAAACGCGGTACATATGCAGGATTTGTAATGTACCCCTGCACAAAGGAAAGTATTTTGAATGCTACCACACAGCGGCGGGAAAATGCCCGCTTATTAACAGGAACTGACTCTTCCCTCAGTCAAGTCCCAAGACAACAGGTAATGCTATACATAAGTCAATAAAAATGTTGCAAATGTAACTTCCAAATTCTTTAAAGTCTCTTGACTGGCAAAAATGTTCATGGTACTGGGTGGAGAAGCTAAGAAACAATATAGTAATTCTCCAATGGCTTCTTTCTCATTGAAAAAATACAGTACTCAGTAAACCAATCACTATCTCTTGCAATGTGTGTCATCTCATCAGCTAGGTAGAAATCATTAGAAATAGTCACTAAAAGCAAATAAGAGTGTCAGAATGATTACTATCTATTAATTACTTAGGTTGAATTATTTGTTACCAACAAAAGCCTCACAAAAAAATTAAGAATTATCTTGATATTTCGGTGTAGCTCTAGCAAACATATGGAATACTGTAATTGCAATGACACTGCTTCTGGGTACAGCAAACAGCACAATCATTTAAAAAATTCATTTCAAATATCTTCCTGGAAGCTAATAAATTTTACAGCAGCTTCACTCCTTCCTCATTACAACAACAACAAAAAAAGCTTAGTTCCAGACAAATTAAAAGTAAATTGATTGCCTTAGGGGGATCTGTTCAAATATTACTTTTCCATGTTAGAAATCGAGAGAGAGAGAGAGAGAGAGAGAGAGAGAGAGAGAGAGAGAGAGAGAGAGAGAGAGAGAGAGAGACTGGATGGAGTGAGATGGATGACTGAGATTAAGAGTTTGAAAGGGATAGAAGCCATTATGTATAAAAGGCAATCTATAGCAACATATGGATAGTGAGAGACAACCAAAACCATTTAAGTACTTGTTTGCAAAACCAGTTAGAAATCAACTTAAAATAAAATGCAAATGTGTCACTGGCGTACAGGGCTAACATTTGTGCTGGAATTTATGAATAATAACTATGAATAATGAATACCAAAACTGAAGAGATCAAACACCACCTTCTATGTTTACTTGTCATTATCCATCATTCTTGGACAAGGCTCATTATTATTTTTTGTTCTTTTCCTTAGAGGTATTTATAATTAGTCTTTTTCCAGTTATCCACTTAATCATACTAGTGAGAGAAAGCAAGATGTATTTTTCAGGGTGTTTCCTTAAAAGCAAGTAGACAAATTCAGAAGTGAAACCAATTAATCTATTCATTGAGGGAGCTTAGTAATTTTAAGAGATCCTATGCTTGTTCCACTTCTCTTATTAGAAGGAAAAAGTCTTTTACACCATTAGCACATGGCTGTTCCAGTAGGACGCCCCCAGACCTTTAGCTTGTCCAACTCTTCTCTGAAAGATGGAATAGCTGTTCCATCTGAAGCATCAAGGAATTCTTGGAATATCTCTGGGCCACAGCTGTGGGGATTTTTTCTAAATTGGCTCAAATTCTGAATATAGGAGTATCAAAGGGCTTTTTGGTTGAGATTACCTGAGCTAAAACACTCTAACATAGCTCTAGAAAAATCTATGTAAGGGGATACATAGTAAGCCTGGATTATGGCCACATAAAAAAAAAATCACAGACAAACACGCACACATGCACATTTAGACACAATCACCATCACCAAAACCAGTCCTTAGCATCATGAATACTCATTTCCATTCACAAGTTAAAACAATAGAGCATTATGTATCCATTCTATCTCAATAAAGCTGGGAAAAAATCAATGGAACAAACCTAAATATTACCAAAAACGCAGTCTGGTAAATTTAAATGCTCTTTCCATTTAGTACAGATTATGCACCTTTATACCCTTGGAAGAATCAGTTTTTCCAAAACACTGTGTCTTCTGAACTTCAGTGTTATTGCATTTGCCCAATGGCTAAAATGCAAATCCTTCATGTCTGGGTCCTTGAAACATGGGGCTATGAAGGAATGTCATGCTGAGTCTGGAGAAACCCTGAGGAATCGAGTTCTATGTTCAGAAAACATGACAGCACTAGGAGTAAAAAATTTGAAGCTTTATTCAGGTCTGCACGGGTTCTATTACCTGAAATTCTGATTTGGTAGTTATAGAGAGGGAGTGTACCGACTTGTTTAATATATGGTATTGGACTCTAGCATAAAACTATTCTAAGAGTAAATTAATATTATTAAGTTAATCCAGGCTTACTATGTATCCTCTTACATAGATTTTTCTAGAGTTGTTTTCTAGGGCCAAAGAACATGCCTTCTTTGGCCCTAAAGCTTTCTTATCCCCTTAATTCTACTTTGAAATCTTTATTTGATTATATCAGTTAGTGAACAGCAAATAATCTAGCTTATTATTAAAACTGCAGGTGAAGCCACCAGCTTTAGCAAAATGTAAACAGTGCCTAGCTGAAGAGCTAAGGCTCATTTTCTGCTCATCTATTAAGACATGTCACAACTCCTTCATCTATCCTAATGGTCCTGGATTTGGGGTAGAGGGTAGAAAAGGGTCAAAAAGGAAAAAAAAAAGAGTGGTACAGATAAAGAATTATATTTTAAAACCTCCAACTGCTGTTATTAATCACACACGCACACACACACACACACACACACACACAAACACTAGAATTGTAATGTTGACATAGCTTCCTGGATAAGATGCTTATAGTACATTAACAAACAAATAACGACATTGAGGAATGATTTTATTCTCCTGGGGATTCTTTATCCCCCTTCTCCCAGAGTTAATGCAACCTGAAATGTTTATATGTTTAGCACCCTGTTATCATTCCAATATGGGAGGTCAGCAGTATTTCAACAAAGAAACCACTCATGAGTAATGATTTTATGAAGACAAGAGTGGGAAAACAAACTATTTGAAATGAATCTAATTCCTCGTGTGATGGTTAATAAAAAGAAACATCTGAGCCCAGTGCTTGAGAAGCATTTTGTAGTGTTCAACAGACTGAAAATAATAGCCTTTTTTCTGGTCCACATTACCATTTACAAGCCTTCCTTTCTAGTCATCTGTGTTTACAAAGAGAATATGATTGATACAAGAGCTCTCCTTTCTGCACCACCCAACTAGACACAAGCTGCCTAGGTGATTTCTTTCTCTTTCTTTTTTTTTAGCATGAGCCAACTTTTATTGTAAAAAAGTAAAACTTTTTAAATCAGAGTGCTGAAATGTTTCTGGAATTACTTAGAAACTGTGAGGAAGCCAAAGAATTTCCAATGTAGTTCTCAGGAAAGTTGTTTGGAAAGTAAAATATCGTGATGCTCATATCTTGCCTTTGTTTAAGGAAGTTCTTGGGACTCTACGGAGAGGAAATCTTCTATCTGTTCTATTTACTTTCTCCTGACCATACCCCAAAGTTTGTCCAGGGCAGGGGGAAAGTAACTGATTATGCACTAGATGCATTTTCCTAGATAGAATAATCCATGAACTGCAGTTTGTAAGCTCTAAAAGAGCAATTGCTAGATGGAATTACCTTTTAAAAATTTCAACATATTTGTAGGCATTTCATAAAGAAAGATTCCCCTGGAACTCAGTGAGCCTTTTATTCCCACTTATAAATGACTAGGGGCCCAGTGCACAAAAATTTGTGCAATCAGAGAGTCCCTCAGCCCGGCCTGTGTCCTCTCACAGTCTGGGACCCCTCGGGGGATGTCCACCTGCTGGCGTGCCTGGCCAGCCTGGGTGAGGGGCTGATGGTTGTTTTCAGGCTGGCCAAGCCCCCCCAGGGGGAACCCTCACCCCATGGGGGTGTGGTCAGCCTGGGTGAGGGGGTGAGGGCCATTTTCAGGCTGCCCACAGCTCCCATTGACCCAAGGACCCAGCGAGGCTGGCTGGAAGCAGGTTCTGCGGTTTATTTATCTTCTATAATTGAAACTTTGTTGCCTTGAGCGGAGACCACAGCCTGCCCAGGCAGGCAGTTTCCTCAATCACTGGTGCAACAAAGCCTCCTGTTTGCTCTAGCTCCATGGCTGCTGGCCACCATCTTGGCTGGGTTAAGTTGTGTATCATCACTCTGATTGGATGGTGGATGTGGCTTGACTGATGGGCATGATTTAGGTGAAACAGAGTAATGGCTAATTTGCATATTACTCTTTTATTAGATTAGACGTGTTCCCATTAATTACATCTCATTCCTCTTTTCTTATCTCATCTCCCTGTCCCCATTTCACAGAGTTCAACCCATCTCTGCCATGTCCAAAATATCCTCCTGTTTTACTATTCTGTTTGGACTTTTTCTTTCTTTCTTCAGCTTTGTAGCCTTTCCTCATCACATTAAATATTTCTGCCTAGAAACTCATGCTTTTATAGAAGCTATATGGAGGCAATTAGAAAAATGAGCAGTGGCCAAAAAAATTCACTAATAAGGAAAAGACCTGCTCTCTGAGACATTTCCTCCTTCTCACCAAGGAACCTTCAGAGTGAGCCTGATGGTTCTGTGGCAGCCCTGCCAAATATTAGAAACAGCTGTGTCTGGAATTTCCTTAGCAGGGTGTGTTACCAGCACCACTTACAAGAAATAACTGAGGTGAGTAATAGTAACTGTACAACTGCAAATATATTCTACACACCCTATAAAAGAGTCCATATTTCCTTATTAGGAGAGTGAATAGTTAACATTCACTGTGAAATAAAATTTAAAAGCTTAATATTTCCTCAAATTCCAAAAAAAGTTGCCATGAATTTTGTCTACAAAAAAAATCAACAGGTGATTCAGTAAACTACAGCTATTTACTCAAAGCTTAATATTTCCTCAAATTCTAAAAAAGTTGCCATGAATTTTGTCTATAAAAAAATCAACAAGTGATTCAGTAAACTCACTCAGTAAACTACAACTATAAACTCATAGTCTAATATACATTGATCCTCTCCTCTCCTTCATGGTAATATCATTGGGCCATCAGCCAAAGCCTTGAGAAGTAACCTTCATCTTGGTGAACTAGAATCTCTAGTGTCAGATATAGTCATCCTGACTAATGGAAATTATAGCTTGCCAAAGTCTACAGCTTCCCTCTCTGTTCCACCCATCAAATATGCTCAGGAGTCCCATGGCACAAGTCCAGTGATCTACAGATTCCAGTCAACTATCAACAGCTTAAGTGTAAGTGATTGTAGATTAAGAGCAAGTCAAGTGTGTTTCCTTTTTTGTTGCAGGAATTCCAGTGCTATTATGGCACCCATAATACTCATATCTAATGATTCAGACAAGCATTCAAGAGCTAAATGTTATGGGAAGTTCCTCACATGGTACAATTACAGCATTCAGCATAGTATTACTGGCCCAGTCTCAAAATCTAGGGCACTACATAAACAGTATTGACAGGATTCCCCCTCCCCAGTTAAATATGATGAAATATGTAAGGTCTGCTACTCTCTCTCTCTCATATACCCTGCTGCTAGTCTGGAGTACTGTCTCTAACTCTCCAGATTCCTACAGCTAGTGAACAAAGGAATGCAGGTGTATACATCATAGTCTAGAACTCTCTATTTCCTGATATCCCAATATTATAGGAAATGGTAAACTATTGAATTTTCCTCTCCTTTCTATTCTTGAACACTTCCCATATGATTCAAATTCAGTGCTCTACCAAACTAGTTTTTCTTCTCAAACCAGAGGCTTTTCATCCTATAAAGAAAACATTCCATTTCAGAAACTCTGCTTTGAAGTGAGATGCTCAGGAAAATAGTTTTTCAATAGTCAGTTGTATCAGGAGTGAATACAACTGACTGGGTTATCCCTGAACACAACGCATCCCAGTGCATTTAAAGGGTACTGCTTTGCAACACACTGAAGATTTTCAAGAGGGAAGGGGTAGAGAGAGAAATTCACCAAAGAACTTATATGCATATATGGATAACCCATGGATACAAACAGTAGTTCAGTGAAGGCCTGGTGGGAGGGGTGGGAATAGGTGGGAGCTGGTCAGTGGGAAAAAAGAGGACATCTGTAATAGTTTCAACAAAAAAGATATTTTTTTAAGGTAATGCTTTATTTTCTTCCTGGATCAGGACCATGTCCTGACATTCACATCCAATGGAAAGTCAGCTGCCTTTGTATTAACTATTACTGACGCTTCCCTTGGCACAACCTAAAGAATCCAAGGCATAGAAACCTTCTATCTTAACAAGCCCATACATTGGAGCTCAGAGATACGCATATCTATGTGCCTCTTTAGAGAAACAGAACAAATTACTAGATTCCAGGCTTTACTGAATTGAGCAGAGTCAAATTTGTACATAATTGTGGGTAGAAAGTGGAGATGGAGAAATTAGATGATCTGTAATATTTCTGTTTGCTATGGAGAAACCACATTTCCTTCCACAATAATAATGCTCATTTATTAAACATTTTTAGCATTATTGAGCTAGTCATTACTTAAATAATTCTCAAGAACAAAGCTGAATCCAGATATCAGAACACATCAGTTCTTTCCAAACCATATTTATCTGTCCTTGCTTCCAGTAACCACAGAGAGACTCAAACTAAATATAAATGCAGCTACAATTTCAAGACATTTTTATTGTCATATTAAATATTTGTGGCTTCTTTATTTTGTCTAATGTCTTCCATTTCTTTGTTTCTTAGCATCATAACTGAAGCATATTTGACGATATGGCTTTAGATTTCCCTAACTCTTGCCTAGTTCTCAACCCCTAGTAAGAAGCTGTAAAACAGAATAATTAACACCAGCTCTCCCATCTTCAATTCTGACTCTAGGAGCTGAGTAAGCCGACCTTGACCTCACAGGGTGTGGAGTGCAGTGGGTGGAAAAATGTCTGGCTCCAACCCAGCCATGGTGGGCCTCTCCCATATCGCAATCCTCTTCCATTAGACAATACCTAAGTTTTTCAAGCATGTTTACACAGCTGGAACTGTGCAGACCCTGAAAATCATGCAAGGCACAGACAGGGGTAAGACTGCTCCCTGTTTCAGCCTGGATTTAATCTTGTTTATCTAAAGAGTAAATGAATGTATTAAATTCTCTGTATTGGCCTAACAGCTACTGGGAAAGAGAGAAAAATTCTCCGTTCCTGAGCAGAGTGTTCATTACCGTGACTGCAGTAACCCACAGGTGTGAAACTTTTTGTCAGCTACTAAGTAAGCAGCAGTCAATAGAAGCTCAGTCCAGAAGGAAAAGCAGTAATATCAGGAAACACAACCATCCAAGCTAGAAAACAACTCGTATGATTACATTGAAAAACTAGTTATGGTGAAGAGATTGGCACTACCTCAGTGAAATAGGGTTTCTAGCTATTCTGGCCGCTGAGTTTATGGGAGAATCTGCTATCCCTTTCTCAGAACTCCTGCCATGAGTTTGTATGTTTCTGCTCACCAATACCAACTAGAGCCCTCCTGCATCACCATCAGCTCTAAAAGTAGGAAAAAAGATAGAGTGCAAGCTTGGCCCTAGGCACTTGGCAACCATGCTGGACCTAAAGCAATAGAGACTGGTGAAGAAAGATTTTAACATTGCTAATTTTGCGGGTGCAGAAAATCAAAGACAAAACTGTCTGCTGCAATATGACATTTACTTGTGGGGAAGCAAAAACAGGGAAGTTTCTCTCCAAAAGAATGAGAAATACACAAGTCACATCAACTGTAACAACTCAAGACTTGATCTACTCCTTGTCAAAAAAAAGCTTACTACCCCACACCACATCTGAAGCCAGCTTCTCTCAGTGAAGTGTGTATTTGAAAATAACACCATCCCTCTCACTCTGGACTGTGGGCTCTGGAGTAAGAGGGCCTAGTTCAAGTCCCAGTTCTGCCACTTAAAATAACACTGATCTCATAAAGTTGTTGGGATGGTTAAAAGTGGAAATACATGTAAACCAAGCTAAGCAGTACCTGGCACAAAGGAAGAACTCAATATGTATTAGGTGTTATTATCTATCAGGAAACTAAATCTTTGGAAGAGATGGAGCCCTGGCTACCCTTATCCTTAAACGCTGTAGCCAATTACTGGTGGGGTATGAAGGAAGGGCTGCTGGGAAAACCCAGGTTAAAGACCTCACCCCCATTAGGCTTCCTTGGTGACCCAAATGCCACCATTAGTTATTCCTTTGTTTTATCAACACACTAGTGGTCTGGTGCACAAAATTCGTGCACGGGGGCAGAGGGGGAAATGTCCCTCAGCCCGGTCTGCACCCTCTCCAATCTGGGACCCCTTGGGGGATGTCTGACTGCTGGTTTAGGTCTGATTCCTCTCACAATATGGGACCTCTGGCTCCTAACTGCTCACCTGTCTGCCTGCCTGATTGCCCCTAACCGCTTCTGCCTGCCAGCCTGATCTCCCCATAACCACACCCCTGCTAGGCTGATTGATGCCTAACTGCTCCCTTGCCAGCCCAATCACCCCCAACTTCCCTCCTCTGCCAGCTTGATCGCCCACAACTGCCCTCCCCTGCTGCGACCTGCTTCCTCCACCGGGACCCGCCTCCTCTGCACAAGGCAGCGGAGACACTGGGACTGGCCTCCTCAGCACCGTGTGGAGCCATGGAACCCCCAGGCCTTACAGTGTGGAGCAGCCTCTGGGTCTGGACTCAGCTGTGTGCGTGGCCATCTTGTGGTGGCCATCTTGTGATGACATCACACACGAGGGTCACCTAGGCTTTTATTGTTATACATTAAGATTTCAAGCTACTTGGAAAGGGAAACCAGTGATTTTAACAGGTCCTTTAAAATACTTAGTACCTTGAGGAAATAGAACATGGAACAGATAACTATATATGTGAAAAGCAGGGAACAAGCAAAGAAAACCTGGGAATGCAGGACCCTGAATAGAAGTGCTAATGGTGAAGGAAACTAAGAAAACCCAACGAGAGTATTGGATGCCTATGTTCCCAAATGGACAGGAAGGTAGATAGATATAGTGGCATTGTAGACACAATTTTGTCAAGAGCTTGCCCTTGCATACTCCTTCTGAAAATGTGAGTAAAGCTCTTTCCCTTCCCTCCTAGGCATAGAGCTAGTTCTGACACTATTGCAGACCTCATTGCTTAAGGGGGGAAAACATATGCAGAATGAATTCAAATTTATATATAGATATCAGGAAAGAGATATTGACAAAATGCCTAATATACTAAGTATGAGTATTAAATTGAATGAGGTACTTGAGGCAGGGAAACAGGCTGTACCACATACATTTGGAAAGACAGTACTAAACCAATAATATAGAAGGTTTTAGATTGAATAGCAAGATGTGTAATGTGAAAGAGAAGTTAGAATGGAGTGGAGAAGCTGACTTAATATCTGTGCTGTATGGGCAAGGTATAGTATTTGCAAATCCCAACAATTAACAATAGATGTGAGTAACCATAAAGTAAAGGCCAGAGGGGCAGATAAAGTCAAAACACGTAGGGAAAAACAGCAATTGCTTTCTGAAATGCTTACAAATAAAAGTAAAAGGAAAGACCAAGTAGTAAGAGAACTTCTTAGGAATTGAAGTGGTGAATCTGTGAAGTGGACAAATGAGGACCATTTAATTCAGGGACAAAGTACATTTAGTATCTTCTAATCTCTAGTTCTCCATCAAACTACAACAGGGACATTGGGCTAGGTTCTCCTCATAGATGAATAAGTAGCTCAAAAGGCTGAACAATAGGATCACTGGAGATAATAAGGCAAATGGAGCTCTGAAAGATTGCTAAATCTTCCATTTCATATTAATTAAGCTCACAAAAGATTTAAAAGACACCAAAGGTAATGGGAACAGCTCTGGCCATGAAATTTGGTAGTCCCATTACCAGGAGATGGGCTACTAGTCCTAAACTAATGATCAGCTAAGAAATCCAAGGAAAGATAAATATTCCATTTTTGGAAAGGCAGAAGCAGCTGCCAAAGCATCAAAGAGGGAACAGCTGTGTTCTTCACTTAGGGGAAAGACCTAATTAAGTTGAAAATTGCAAACTATTCAGAAATGGATGATTCAGTAAGGGAGAAGGATGATGAGAACATGAATTGGGTATATAAGAAAAGGAGAACCGTTTCCTTGAAAATACATACTTGAAGGCAAAGTTAAGTTAAATACATTCAAACAGACGTCAAAGAGAAGGAAGAAGTCAGAATGCTTAACACAAGCTAGCTCCACCAATATTTCACTGTAACTTCCTTGCCATTATGGAATAATTTTTACAACCAAAGCCCCATGACTAAGAGTCATATTTCCCATCCTGCCTTGCTCTTTAGAAATATAGAGGAAAATCCAGCCAAAAAGATACCATTGCAGTAACTTGGTTATTATTTAACAGGAAAGGGGTAAAAGGAGAGACCAAAAGATATAGACATGCTATTTACAGAGCTTTGCCCAAAAGTGGAATTTAACATTCTCCAAGTCTATTCCTTGTTGATTGATGGGGAAAGGGACTAGACAAAGACAATTTAGATGCATGCCAAGTCTGGGTGACATGGGAGGCTGAAACAGGTAATTGGGCAGAATGGGCATGGCCACTGCAGTCTCACTAAATCTAAATATATGTATTTGAGAGATCCAGTGCACAAAATTCGTGCATGGGGGAGGGAGGAGTCCCCTCAGCCCAGCCTGCACCCTCTCCAATCCGGGACCCATAGGAAGATGTCCAACTGTCCGACACAGGATTGGGCCTAAACTGGCAGTCAGACATCCCTCTCACAATCCAGGACCACTGGCTCCTAACTGCTCACCTGCCTGCCTCCTGATCGCCCCTACTGGCCCCCCTGCCAGCCTGATCACACCTAACTGGCTCTACTTGCCAGTCTGGTCACCCCTAACTGCCCCCCTGCCAACCTGATCACCCCCAACTGCCCCACCAC
>PVJC01010765.1:0-43003 GCA_004026665.1 Murina feae | reverse complement strand
CAACAAATATATTTGCAGCCCAGTCAACATGACGGTATGTACTAGTAAGAAACGTTTTAATGAAAATTCCATAACTTAATTTTTACAATGTCCTGTTATACATAATTATCAATAGCAAACTACAACGTCCGCTAACGACTGATGACTGTAATCGTGTTGCATTCATCTCCCTTACACGCCTTACGCACAGGTGCACCATTTCTGTCCACTAATACCAGCAGCGAATATTTTAGCAGCCGATGGCCATGTCATTAGTCTTGGACTGACTTGGTTGCTGTGTGCAACAGGAAATATTTTGCTTTCGGAGAACAAGAAAAATAGGTTTATTTCGGTTATGCTTATTAATTTGTACAGTTATTAAGTGTCTGGTAAGTTAATATTCAAGAAAAAAAATTAATTTTTATTAAAACGTTCTGTTATTTTATGTTAATGATGACTCATTTATTTCAGCCCTTTAGTCAGCATGTCTCTATTGAAATAAACCTATGTTTCTATGAAAATTGAAGCTTTTGTTTCTTTTTTGCGACCCACATAAACTTAAACCTTGTTTATTTTGCCCATGTTAGCCTTTGAGTTTGACGTGCTTGATCTAGAAGCTCCAAGAGATAAACTTCTGCACATCCGGAGACCACCCCCCGCCCTCCCGCCACCTCCCCTCTACCCCCATACACCCCTCCCCCCCCCAGATTGGGGGACAGCTTCGCCTTAAACCTGAGTCATTTCTTACATTTGGATGTTCCCCGTGGTCACGCCGTGGCCAGAGCATCGCTGGGCATGAGGGCCAGCTGCCGGAGCCGGAGGCCTCATTTCCTAAGACTTTCCTTTGCGTGCTGAGTTGCGCGTTCACAGGACTGGAAAGAAGACCGCAACCCAGCGCGCCTCTCCTGACCCGCTGGCTCCTGCCAGGCCACGGGGCCTGGAGTTTCTCCACTGGATGGAAAACAGAAAGTTGCAGAGTCCACTTGCTCTTCTCTCCCCGGGGCCTCCAGGGAACTCTCTGATCATCACCCAACAAACCTTTCCACCTCAGAAAACCCCTCAAAATCGGCAAAATGGGAAGAATGTGCAGACCCCGCGCCTGTCCTGCTGGGCCGGCCCTGGGTGGCGTCTGCTCCTGAGAATACCTCCTTCGCCTGATGGGTGATTTCCCAGCCCGGCCAGGGTCGGTCAGTAGGTTTCTTGTAACTCAGTTTCTCAGTCCATGTCCCTATTCCACATCATGAATTTTTAAATGTTCTTTTATAAAAATAAGAAGGGGGCATAGGGTGGGCGGGGGGTGGGGGGTGGTTCGAACAACGATAAACAAAACATAGAAGTTGTTTAATGAACACAGTGATGCCGCCAGGAAACTGCCTGGCATGGATTTTCCCGGACATTTCATCTATTAAATTATGAGCTTCTTAAGGAAGAGCTCAGATTTTTTTCTTCTTCTTCTTCAGTCAATTAAGATACTTTAAGGAAGAACAAAGCTGCTATTGTCTGAGCTCCATGTGGGCCCAAGTTCCTTGATAAGCAAATAGTGGTGCTTGATTTGGGGTGGGCCCCCCGCCCCCCTAGGCGAGCCTTGGAGGCACAAGATGCCTCTGGACCTGGTGGTGAAGCCCAGGCCAGGATTCCACCCTGTAAGTCTCTCCTCAAGGACTTGATGAGCTGCCTGCTTCTTTCGCTGAAGTCGGGGCTGGGGCCCAGGAGAGATGGGGGATCCCTCAGATGGGGCTGCATGAGAGCATAGCAAGGTCCTTAGCAACCCAACCACTTTGGGGAAAGTCTACGTGGGGAGGCCAAAGTGTGGGGTCTTTTTTTAAAAAAAAATATTTTATGGATTTTTTACCCATGGTGCACTGCTCTTTCCATCGTGTCACTGACCTGTAGGGGACACTGGAGCCTCGGTTGGGGCTAAGGTGACTTTAGATGGTGACTATAACGGGGTAGGGTGGAAGCGGTCAAGGTCTCAGCCACATCGCAGGCAGCCACGGTGTAATGGGCAGATCACTGGTTCGGTGTCAGTGATGAAATTCTGCCATTTACTCTGTAGTTGGGGGTTCTACTTCAGGCAGTTGATAACTATTGACACCTCTCTGTGAATGAAGGTTATGAGAACGACCTTTATAAGGGAGAGAAGGGAGTATTGGGTAGGAAAGGAGGCGAGTTCAGGCCCTACCAATGGGGAAAATTATTAGGACAGGGAGGCTGTGGCTGTGCCCGCCCTCGGGCACTGCCCCAGAGGCTGGCTCCTCACTGCCCTGCCGGTCAGCTGGCTGGGAGCCTGCGCTGGGGGCAGTGCATGTAATGAAAGGAAGGTGGCTTTGGAAATGTTCAGATCAGGGGGCGAGTCCTGAATCTGCCCCTTACACACACTGTCAGGCCTCGGGCAAGTGACTTCATCTCTCCAAACTTGAGTTTTCTCATCTGTTAAGTGGGGATCCTATTGTCTCCCTGACAGGGCTAGTCAGTTAGTCTCAGGATCTGTGACTTACATTTCAAGACCCCACACTTGCTCTAACTGGTTTGGCTCAGTGAATAGAGCGTCGGCCTGTGGACTGAAAGGTCCCGGGTTCGATTCTGGTCAAGGGCATGTACGTTGGTTGTGGGCACATGCCCAGTAAGAGGTGTGCAGGAGGCAGCTGTGGATGTTTCTCTCTCATTGATGTTTCTAACTCTCTATCTCTCTCTTCCTCTCTGTAAAAAAAATCAATAAATATATATACTTTTTTTAAAAAAAGACACTGGGTAAATTGGACTTTGCTTTTTAACACTGGAATGACACCAAGCCACTCGCTACCCTTATCTGTATCTCCGTTTCTATCACTACCTCTATGCCCTTCCCACTAGCTAAGTGCAAGCATTCTAGGGTTGATTTTACAGTTCTCAGTCTCCTTCTGTCATATTGCTCTGCCATCCCTGGCCAGCTGCCCTTGTCCTCACAGTCAAGCTGCCCTGCAAACCCACACTCCAACCAGAGAAGGAAAGGACACCCCACCTCCTTTATATATTACTAGGGGCCTGGTGCACAAAAATTTGTGCACTCGGGGGTCCCTCAGCCCAGCTTGTACCCGCACAACCTGCCACCTGCCACTTGCATATCTCGCCCCACCCACCCCACACGCATCACGCGTCACCCCGCTGATCGCTCCCGACTCCACACCACTCACCACCCGGCTGATCGCTCCCCACCCCCACACCACCCATCACCAGGCTGGTTGCTCACCACCCCGACACCAGCCGCCACCCCTCTGATCGCTCCCCACCCCCACACCAACCGCCAACTGCCATCTCCCTCCCGCCCACCCCCACATCCTGCTCACCCTGCCGCTGGCACTGCACTGGCCTCCAGGGCTGCCAGCCGCCATCTTGCCGTAGCTCATTTGCATACAGCCATTCTGATTGTCTGGTGGGCATGGCTTACCCCCGTCCCGGAGAAACAGTTAATTTTAATATTATGCTTTTATTAGTTAAGATTATTATTATTGATTTCAGAGAGGAAGGGAGAGGGAGAGAGAGATAGAAACATCAGTGATGAGAGAGAATCATTGATCAGCTGCCTCCTGCACGCCCCACACTGCAGATTGAGCCCACAACCCAGGCATGTGCCCTTGACCAGAATCAAACCCTGACCTCCTGGTTCATAGGTCGACATTCAACCACTGAGCCATGCTGGCCGGGCCTCACTTCCTTTTAAAGGCATGACCCATCGTTGTGCACATCATGTCTATTTTACTTCCCTTCCTCCTTCCTGGCATGGCCCCATTTTATTTGGAGGATATGCACCCCTCCCTCCAACAACTCCAAGAAGTATGGCCCCATCCCCAGACACGCATATCCTCCCTGGGCTAAGCCAACCACCAAGTCCACTCCCCTGTTAGGGGTGATTGAGACATAGCCTGTGACTCAATTCTGACCAACAAGACTGAAGAGAAACCGATTGAGGGCTCCCAGGTAGGGTTTCTCCACTGATTTACAAAAAAAACAAACAGGGAAGAGCTATCCCTCTCATTCACCAGCCAGTATCGCGCCTGCCTACAATGGAGGAACTTGCTACACTGCTTTGGCTGCCACCTGGAGGAAATGCCAAGCCTCTGAGAATGCACAGCAGGGAGGTCACACACTCTGCTCCAAGCACTATCCTACCCCAGGGCCTTTGCACATGCAATTTTCTCTGCCGAGAACACCTCCCCCAGATTTCACTGAGCTCATTTCTCTACTTTATTCTGGTCCCTGTTCAAATGTTGGCTCTTCAGAAGGACTTCCCTGACTCTCTTCGCTCCACCACTCTCTATCCCCTCGTTTGTGTTTGTTACAGATCTTACTTGACATCATGTTACTTATGTATCATATATACAATGTGTATATATAACATACACACACACACTGTGTTGATATACACTATATGGAGTATATATAATTATGTATAATGCACGTGTATATATTGTATATACACTATATATAGATTATACATAGTCACAGTATATGTTACTCATCAGTCTTTTACACAAGAATGTAAACTCCAAGAAGGCAAGGACTTTGCTTTTCCACCGTTGTAAGCCCAGGGCTTAGGAAAGTGCCAGGCATGTAGAAGGTGCCAGTGATGCCTGATGGATGGAAGGCAGGAGGGAAGGAGCGAAGAGACCTGTATTTGTGGTGACGCTTGGAGACTCTAACTCAGCCAGCCCGCAGGACTCCAGGTTGCTGGTAAAAATCAATATCTCGTACTCAATAAGGTTAAGCCCGTTGATTTAGGACTCTGTCTCAGGCAGCTGACAGCTCTCTATTTCCTGTGTCTGTACAGCTCCCCTCGCCTCGGCTGCCCTTCCCTAACGCGTCTCCCTGGTGGCCTCCTCCGAGTCAGGCTTGGCTGCCATCCGGTGCCCTCTCCGGGGCACTGCGGCAGAGGAATTCCAAGTGGCAACGTCAGGGTCAAATCCCGGGTTTGCTGCTCACCAGCTGATGATCTTAGGCAAGTCACCTAGTTCTCTGAGCTTCCATCCCTGAGGCTGCAAGATGGGATTGCAGTGATGGTGCCACCACGTGTGCTTCCTAAAAGCCTTCAGGGAGTAATGAGGGCTCGAGAGCCAGGTGCACTGGGGCCCAGGGCCCAGCCTGGCCACTGTCCAGCAGCGCGGACAGGAGCAGTGGACGTCTCTCTGCGCCTCAAGTCAATGGGGACAATAGCAATGCTGACTCAAATGATTAAATGAGATGTTGTGCATCACTGGCTTAGCACAGCGCGTGGCACACAAGTGCTAAATAAACTATTATCAGGAGGTGTGGTAAACATTTCCTTTGGGGAATACAGGGACCATAAGCCTACCCCTTTGACCTCAGGCTGCCACAGGGAATGGAGCTGAAGAGATAGACAGGGTCAGCTCTTGTGGGGTGTTCGCCGGTTGGTCCCCTCAGAGACTTTGAGGAGTTTATTTCTAACCCTCCCTGGACAAGGTCGTCTTCTCCACCCGGGGAAGAAGTTGCAGTGGGAGAGCATCTTACCCAGGTGGGGGGTCCAGGAGCCCTGCTTGGCACTGACCTTGAGAAACTTCAGTCCCAGGCCAGTCCCCTCACCTCCCACAGGAAGTAGCAGAAGCCGCTGGCTCATCCCGTGCAGGGGCTGGTTTTAAACTGAAGGCATTAGGTTCGCTAATCGCCTGTAATCACCTTGTTTGAATTAGCATGGCAAGTGCTTCCGACTAAACGGTCTGTTATTCCAAATAACCCTCAGTGGTTTTAATTACCTCCCCTGGAATGCGTGGCCTCCTGGCCCTCGGCTTTATTAGGGAAAGGTCCTGTAAACCCAGGATGGGGCGATGCCTGACCTCCCGGGCACAGGCCCGTCACACAGAGAAGCCGGAGAAGGTATGTGACCCATCCAGATGCGAAACGCTGCCTTAGCTCTATTTTTAAACCCAACACAGGATGGAGGAGATGGCCCCGCCGCCAGGCCTGGGTTCCCTCTGCTCCCAGTGGCCATCAGAGCTTTGGCCCAGCGAGTGGCCAGCAGAAAGCCCTCCATTCATGTTGGCTTGGCTTTAGAACGCATCATCCCATTCTTTTTACCCAAACTGGATTTCCTCATTCTGTTTGGCCTGTGCCAATGCCGGACAGTTATTTTGAACATCACCCTAAAACATGGTGGGAGGAAAGGCACAGAGAAGTCGGGACCAGTTCAAGGGCACGCAGTAAAGCGATGCGTCTCAAAACTGGGTGGGCCCGCAAACACCTGGGGATCTTGTGCAAATGGGGGTTTGATTCAGTAGGTCTGGGTGACTCCTGCCAGGAGTCCATCTCCGACCCACTGCCAGGTCCGAGGACCACACTTTGAGAAACAAGTTGGCTGAAGGGAAGGAAGCTGCCACGATGGACTCGGTCCTGGCCAGGCAATGTGCTGGGCTCTTTATAGTGTAATTTTTAGACTCCATTCAGGACCGGGGTTAGGCTGAGAACTCAGGTCCACCCATCAGCCCCTGAGATTGGGAGTACGGGCATGAATGGGGAGAAGACGGGGAGGAAAAAATGAACCCCCGTTTCCTAAGAAAGGTGGGATGCCAGGACTCAGAGCTCTGGCTCTTTCCTGGCCTCCTGACCGCATGTCCCATGCCCTATCCACAGTGTCCTACTCGCTTGGCACAGAGATTGGCTCTGAGGAAGGGGTGGGAGGAGCAAGAAAACATTCATTCATTCAACAGCTATGTCCCGGGCCCAGGGCCCAGCGCAATAAATACTTACTGATTAAGGAGAGGAACGAGGAGGCTCCTCCTACGCCCGGGACCTCTGAAGATGCTGGGAACACAGCGGTGAGTTGAGCAAACACTGTGCCTGCCTCCAAGGGGGTTACGGTCTGGGAAAAGTTGAGTGGAGCGTAGGGGCTAGGACTGAGGGCTTGCTCGGCCCCGGGCCCTGTGCTCCTCCCCTCCCTCCCAGGCCTTGTCTCATTGAATCCTCACAACCACCAAGTGAAGAGTGTTAGTATCCTCAAAATTGAAGAAACTTGGGGTCAGAGAGGGTGAGTCACTTGCTCAGAACCACACAGCTGCTCGTGAAATGGCAGAGCCAGCCTTTCCCAGCTGGGTCTCTGGCCCACATAGCAGCCTCTCCCCGTCAATGCGGCCACCAGGACCAGCTGGGAGGGAGGGATTCCAAAAGCTTCAGGGCGGAGATGCCGCCATGGGATGGTTTCGCTTAATGGCATGAGAGCGCGGGGACATTTTCCCTGTCCCCACGCTGACACCACGGTGAACCTTGAACTGCTACACCGAGCGAGATGGGGGCAGGGCAAAAGGTGAAAGGAGCCTCTTGCTGCCCGCGGGGCTGGGGAAATGAGCTAATTAGGACCCTTCAGCGGTGCTGGCCTGCATCTGGACAGCCCCAGCTGGTTCTGGGTGGACTGAGGGTCAGCAGGATGGCCCTGGCCCTGCCTGTCTTGTTCCCTCTTCCCCTCACCCCCACTCCCCTCTCCCCTCCACCTCCCGGTGCTGCGGGACCCACGCCGCTCTGTGGGCAGATGGCTATCACTTTCATCCTCTTCTTTGGAGATGTGTGTCCAGCTCAGGGATGGTGATTTTCAGGCAGCATCTGGTGAGTAGGCTTATGATGCCCTTCGTCTCCCTGGTTTTATTGTGGCCCTGCCCACGAATCCACCAGCCTGGACAGGGCCCTCCAGGTTGGCCAGGACATAGGAACAAGGCTGCTCGATTCACCGCTGGTTCCCCACACCCAGCATGGGGCCTGGTACCACCTTGGGTGCTTAACAAATAATTTTTGAACGAATTAAGAAAGAAATTAGCCCTTGCCAGTGTGTCTCCATGGTTAGAGCATTGGCCCATGGACCAAAGGGTCGTGGTTTTGAGTCCTGATCAAAGGTACCTGGGTTGCAGGTTCAATCCCTGGCCCTGGGCTCATGGGGGAGGAAACCAACCGATGTGTCTTTCTCACATAGATGTTTCTCTCTCTCTCTCTCCCTCTCTCCCTCTCTCGATCCCCTTCCCTCCCTTCCTTCCACTCTCTCTAAAAAATAATAAGTCAATGGAAAACAATATATCTCTGGGTGAGGATTAACCAAAAAATAAAAGAGAGAGAGAGAGAGAGAGAAGAAGAAATTAGCTGTGTAAATCACGAGGGTGTGTGCAGTGTTCTCGGGACAGTGTGGGAGGAGCTGGGTTTGGCTTTGTTTCACCACGATTCATCCCATCAGCGCTGACGGGTCACTATCTCTGTCCGGGGCCCTGGGAGTCCCTGGGGAGCTGCAGTCCATGAGCACAGCCTTGCCTGTGCTGGTCTCAGCTCTCTGCGTCTATACGGAGAGTCAAGAAAGGCTTCTCGGAGGAGGTGGCATTGGAGCACATCCCTGAAGGAGGAGTGAGGTTAACCAAGTGGAGATGTGGGGTAGCCATCACATGCCAACCCCTCGGCAGGCTCACGAGTTCCTATCAGGAAAGAAGATTCCGTCAGGGCTCCAGCATCCATAACATGGACCCAAAGGCCCCAGCCAGTGGCCCGGGAGGTCAGCCTTTGATGCAGGGCTCTCAGGGAAACAGGGGATGAATTCCTGAAAGGGGCCCAAGAAAGACAGAAACTGATGTTTGCTCAGGACCCATCAAGGTGGGCCCTGGGTCAGCGGTGGGGGTGGAAACAGACCAGCCCTGACTCTTGGGGAACTTTTCGTGTGACACGTGATGTCAGCCCCTCACACGACGCACAGTGAATACACACCCTGGGCTGGAAGCTGTGAAGGGAAGGCACAGTGTGCATCAGAGAGGGAGCTGAGCCAGGGGCGACGGTCTGGGAAGGGAGGTGGGGGACACTTCCGGGACAGCTGATGTTTGCACTTCTCCCATTTACTTTGGGGTCACGTGCTCAGCACAGCGCCTGGCCTAGCAAAGCTCAGCGAATGGCAGTGAGTGTGATGTCACGTCATCTAGGCCACCACCGTGCGAGGAAGGCACCATAACCACCCCCTTTTACAGGTGCGGACCCTGAGGCTCCGAGGATCCCATCGCAAGTGTGGGGCAGAGCTGGGTTTCAACCCTGGCAGGTCTTCCCAGCTCTCCTCCAAGACACACTGCTTCCTGTGTCCCCAAAGCTAATTGGGGAATAGGGGTATGGGGAAGATATGGTCTCCCCTTGGGGAGAACTGAACAGATCCGTAAAACCCTTAAAGAAAGTAAAGCATGAGAAAGCTTCCAGCGAAGGCCAAGTCCATGGTGGCTGTCCAACCAATTGGACCATCACAACAACTCTTAGGGCCAGAAGGGGCTTTACAGAGAAATCGACTCCATCACTAGTCCACTCAACTCTTGGGATCCATGTGTAATTGTCTAAGGGAGTCACCAGTAAAGGATCAGACAAGAGACAGGATAAAGTGGAAAAAAACCTTTTAATAGTCATTTTCATCACCGCTGCTATTATTCGCAAACGGTGCTACGTCTGTGTGATAAAGGGCTGGAGACACAGGCATAACATCATACCTCCCAGCTAAGGGGGTAAGACAGAAACGACTGGCTGTCGAAAGTTAACGAATACAAACAAGCCCTAGCCGGTTTGGCTCCATGGATGGAGTGTCGGCCTGTGGACTGAAGGGTCCCAGGTTTGATTCCAGTCAAAGGCACATGCCCGGGTTGTGGGCTCCATCCCCAGCGTGGGGCGTGCAGGAGGCAGCCCATCAGTGATTCTCTGTCATCATTGATGTTTCTATCTCTCTCTCCCTCTCCCTTCCTCTCTAAAATCAATAAAAATATATTTTTTTAAAAAAATACAAACAAGAAGGGATGATCTGATTTTTTTAAAATGTCACCCCATTAACTGTAAAGGCAGTGGTTCAGGCTGAACACTGAGGCTGGAGCTGCCACCAAAGGGTGGCTTCCCACCGAAGGAAGGGCATTGCTGTGTCTTGAGAGATGGGGGACATCCGACTAGGGCACAGGGTCGGGGCAGCCATCATGTTGGTCTCTGTCATCCTTGAGATAAATCCCTTTGACATGTAGAGCAGGCCACATCCGCCCTCCTACAGCCAAGACTTTTTTATTGGGGAAGGAGGGATCCAATTTGGGGTCAGTGGGCAGAAGAGAGAAGCAAGAAGAGCATGAATGCCCTTGGCCTTCCTTCTCCATTCAGAAAATGACACGTCCGGAGAAAGCGGCTCCCCAGGCCGGAGGGACAAGCGGCCCCTTGGCTGACAGCGGAAAGATTTTTCCATTTCCCTAATGTTCAGCAGGAGGCCTGGCCTCACAGAGAAGAAATGTCAAAACTGGCCCAAAAAGCAAAAAGTGGGAGTTTCCCGCTCAAAAAAGCATGGAAAACCTAGAACTTGGGGGTCAGTGTGGCTCCTCTGGGGAGCAGATGACCAGGCCTCTTAGGTATGATGCACTCAGCTGGTGGCTCTGGTCATGGCCAGGTCGCCAGGTCAAGGGTCTGGCTTTCCCTCCTTCAAGTCTCAAGGCTCAAGTATGGTCTGAACAACCCCCCTTCACCAGGTGAGAAGCTCACCAGGTTGAAAGACCCCTGCCTGCTGGACTCCGCGGCCCCACTGACACCCCCTGCGGACGTGGGACCAGGGGTCGGGGAGCAGAGAGCTGGCCGTCTGTTTATCCCTGCAGCCATCAGCCCCAGCGAGGCAGCGCGTGGGGGACAGAGCGGCATTTGAGTCAAAGCCTCGCATATCAGTTTTGATTTCAACTGGAATCGCCTCCCTCGGCTGGATTTCAAAAGACAGCGTTACTAATGAGAAACACACAAGTTCTTGAAATGAAGTTAACTTCTTTAAAAAAAAAAAAAAAAAAAAAAAGGCCTTTTCTTTGGCTCTGCTGATATATATTAGAACCACATTGTCTAAGAAAAAAGAAAAGGGGGTGGGGACGCCGTTTTGCTTCTGAACAGAAACCCGGGAGCCCTGTACTTTGGAAGACACAGAGGCTGGTGCCCGGCCCGGCGTATCTGTCTGACTCGGAGAGGTCTTTTTGGTTTGGGTTTGGGTTTCTTTGGGTGCCAGGGATTTACAAATTCAATTTAAAACAGAACAGAATAAAGGAGGCAGAATACAGTGCCTGCAGTGGACTAAAATGAGTGCAAATGGCCAGTTAGGGGTTTCTTTAAAGTGCCAGTTCAAGGGCAGCTGGAGGGAGTGGCACACCACAAATGCACTTGGGTTTGCCACCTGCCCTGTTGCCTTCCGTTTCCCAGCTCCGTGGGCCTGGGCAAGTCACCACACCCCACGTAACTGTTCCCCCTGATTCTCCTCGAGGCTCCAGGTGACCCACAAGGAAGTGTCTGCCTTGCGTGACATTTGGTGTGATGTGGCCAGAAAATGATGCTCGTGGGGTGTCACTGGGGAGCTGTTGGCTCCCAGGAGCACCTGCGGCTGGTTCTCCTGTGGACACTCTTGTCTGGTTTCCTCTGGAACGCCCTGTAGATGCGAGTAGTCCTTGTGTGGAGAAGGTTCTAACCTTCGGAGCCCGCAGAGGGCCTTGCTCTTCCCCAAAGAGGACAAGAGAAGTGCATTCATCTCACCTTGAGCCAACCAGAGCCAAGCGAGACCTCGGAAGCCTGCGGCCCAGAGCCTGTTTCTCAGTAGTCTGAGGGCTGGTTCCTCCCAGAACCTCCAAGCGGGCCCTGGAGTATCCACCTCCAGCCCATCCAACCAGCTCTTCTCCAGGAAGGCCGAGTGGGCTCCTGAAGGCTCTGCAGCCTGGGAGTCAGGAGCCCACTGCAGGGCCCTCAGGAGCAGTGCCTTCCCCACTCTGGGCCTCAGTTTACCCATCTGTGCCAAAAAGGCTGGACGAGATGACTCCCAGGGTCTCTTCCAGAGCCTGCGAAGGCCTGAGCTATCGTCCTCATGTAAAAGCTTTCAGATGCGGAACTGGGATTTCCAGACGCAGCGTCCGCATCTGAGCCAGCTCACAGCCTCAGCATCTCCTGCAGCGTCTCATGCAGCTGAGCGCCCGGAGACACCGATGTCGTCAGGAGAGGGGTAACTAGGTCCCCGCCCTGGTGAAAGAGGCACTTGTCCGCAAGGCCAACCATAGCTTCGCTCCCAAGGAAAGCTGCGTTTTGCAGAGGAACGAGGTGGGCTCCGCGTGTGCCTCACCACTCTGCCAGGAGGCCAGCTACAATGAAGTCGAGCTTGAAAGAGGGGACGCGGGGTCCCAGCACCAGCTGGGTCTGTTCTTGGTTCCATGTGGCTTTGATCGATTCCTTTAGCTTCCCAGGGCCCACATTCTAAGAAACGGGACCTTTGCCCTTTGTCAAAGCAGCCTGGGGACATAGCACGGGGGTTCTTCACCCACAGCTCTGCCCCTCCATGACGCACTCCAGGCTGGGGCGCTCTCTCTCTCAAGGTTTCTCAAGGGAGAAACGGGCGGGGGGTATCCGTTTCAAGGGATTTCTTCCCCGAGGATCAAAAATCTGTCCCAGCAGCGCTCCATTTTCAACTGAGTGGCTTGAAATCTTAACCTCTCTGAAGCTCAGTTTCCCCAACTGTGAAATGAGAAATCCTATCTGACTGGTCTATGGTGAGGACAAGCCCTGGGGCTGGATTTCTCTAGTTGGCAGGGGCCCTTATTCAGAAGCTAGGCAGCTATTGCACACTCCTTGCACGTCTAGAAAGTATCTAGTGGTAAAGTCAGCAGTTGAGTTAGGAGTTGCCCTAAGAAACCCATCTTCGCCTTCCCATCTTGTCAGGTTCTGCCATTTCTCGGGCTGGGCCTAGCATGCGTCATGTCATCCCTGGGTTAGCTCGAGTCCCCCAGCAGGCACCCCCGAGTCAGGCAGCAAGGAGGGGATGGAATTTGCAAAGTGAGAGGAAGGCTACAGACCAGGACAACCCTAGTCCAACAGGATTTTCCGGTCCCAGGACCTCACAGCTACCCCCTCTCAGGTGTCTCTGCAAAGTCGGGGTCTTTGGGGGTCAGCAGGCCTGGACTGGGTCAGTCAGCGGGGCCTGCACTAGCCTCCTCTTCAGTGCTGTCCCAAGCCTGGCCCCTCCACATCTGGGGGACTTGTTTTCAGCCAAAGCCAGACCCTGACCCAACCAGCCCCAAACCCTCTCAGTCACCTTGAACGAGGAATGTTTTTTTCATTAACATCCTCCTTCTCTGCTCTCCTCCCCAGCCCCCCAAGAGGCCCCCAAGCTTGAGCTTCCTCTCCCTGTCTCTGCAACCTCATAATATCCCCAGGCAGCTGGAAGGGCGAAGCGGTGATCTCAGCTGAGAGCCATGCACTGCAGCCACCGCCGCCCACCCCGACCCTCAGCTCACAAGCTGTTTTCCTTCCTTCGCCCACGGTGGAGGGTGGGGACGGCTTCTCCCCTGCAAAGGCTCCTGGGAATGTCTACCCCAGGGACCAGCTCAGAGACAGGAAAGAACACCACGCTTTTATCTGCCAGGCATGTTCTCAGACGCTGTCTTGTTTAATCATCCTGAGCCCCATTAGACAGATGAGGAAACCGAGATGTCTTGTTCTGACTCTCGTCCAGCATGAGGCCTTTCCTGGTGGCGGTGGGGCTAGTCCTTAGCTCCCTGGGCATCACCGTGGCGACCCCTTGAAGCCACCAAGCCTCTGCTGTGCTGCGTAGCCTCGCCAGCTGTTCACATCTGTGCTGACCCAGCACATCACCGCCTCTGCTCGCCACCTCTGTCCTCCTCTCCTCTTCCTTCAAAAATGCTGACTTTAGTCAATAACAGAAACTTTGCTTTGGAGGAGACTGACAGGCCTGTGGCCGAAGGAGTCAGGAGAGCACACTTTACTTTAAAAACAAAACAAAAAGCAGAGAAACATGACTTGGCATTGCAGTCACATTACAGTCGGTTCCCATCTGGCTCTGCCACGTGCTGGCTGCGTGACACCCCCAAGACCCCTATCTTTGTTAAGTATGGTTCTCCCTTCTGGTAAACGGGTATCCTGGGAAAAGTACCTATGTCCCAAGATTTGAAGCATAATGAAGTGCGAATTATAAGCGCTCAGAAAATGTTTGCGGTGGTGACAGAGAAGGAAAGGGAGGGGAAGGAGGAGGAGGGGGAGGAATATTTTTTAAGGCTCCTGATACTTACTGCAAATTGTAATCAACTCCACTATGGCGCCCAGATTGCCTTCCCGCCGACATCAGGAATGCACTGTCTGATACTGCAGCCACTAGCCGCAGGCGTCTATGAAAACTAAAATCCAATTCAATGTCAAAGCCAGGGCTCAGGAGCCGCCCGTGACTGGCTGCGCTGTAAAACAGCACTGATCTGAGCAGGGGCTCTGCAGCCAGGCTGCCTGGATCTGGACCGTGGCTTTGCCATTTAATAGCCGTGTACTTTGGGGCTAGTGACTCCCATCGGTCTCAGTTTCTTCATCTGCAAAATGGGAATGAGACTAATACACAGCTCCTAGAGGTGTCATGAAGATTAAATAAACTCGTCTTTGTAAAGCGCTTCCACAAGCACTTGGTTGTGAAATAAAACCAGATGCAGATGAGGTAAGTTAGCATTCTTTGTCCCTGTGTATGTCCTCCCCGGTGCCCCTTCCAGCTCCTTCGGTTAACCTCTGCCCTTGCTCCTGAGCCGGCCAATAAGAGGAGGCTCCATCCAAGAGCTAGGACCCCTTCGGAGAGGGGACTCCTGAAGTTCAACAAACCTTCGAGGCCCAAAGCAAGGAAACTCTGCTGATGAATCATGTCAAGCAGGCAAACGGCTCTGGTGCAAGGCCCTTGCTAGGGGCTGACCTGTATCTCTGCAAAATTCACATGTTGAAGTTGTAATCCTGGGACCACAGAATGCAAGCATATTTGGAGGTAGGACCTTTAAAGAGGTAACGTGGGTAAAAGGAGGTCACAGGGGTGGGCCCTTATGCAACCACTGGCGTCCTTATGAGAAGAGGAGATTAGAACACACACACACACACACACACAAACAGACACACACACACACAGAGGAAAGACCATGCGAAAACACCAGGAAGAGAAGACAACCATGAGCAAGCCAAGGAGAGGCCTCCGAAGGAACCAACCCCACCAACACCTGGATCTCAAGCCGCCAGAATTGTGAGGAAATAAGTTTCTGTTGTTTCGGCCACCCAGTCCATAGCACGTTGTTATGGCAGCCCTAGCAAACTAACACAGCCCCTATTCATTGGACCATACACCCCCCAAGCAAAACTGCCAAGGGAATCTCATGACTCAGGCAGAAGAGAAACAGAACAAGCATGTCCTGAAGACCTACTGTGTGCAGGCGCGCGCACACACACACACGCACACACACACACATGATCTCATCTAATCCTCTGAGCCCTGCCAGGTGCAGTACGGACCACATCTCCCAACTGAGGACACTGAGATTAGGCCAGGAGTGATGTTCCTCTGAGCTGTGTTGGAACTCAGGTCTGCCTGATGTCAAGGCCTGGGCCCTTTTCACCAGCTCTGCTAAGAGATAAAGGGATTCCGGAGCCAGAGGAACACACACAGAGCTTGGGAGGCCATCAGGCCATAGGGTAACAAAGGGGTTTCTGGGGTGTCTATCCACAGGTTTTCCTGAGCTCATGGGTTTGCTTTTGACCAAGCCAAGTGCACATGGGCAGAGTTGATTCCATCACCACCTCTGGAGCATAGAATTTGGTCCTGGCCCATCAGAGGGTCACATTCCCCTAATTACAGTGATTGGCTCAAGGGTTGACACTGACCAGAGCAGGGCTGAAGCTGGCGTGCCGGCAATGGCAGGCGCTCTTTTCCATTGCGGTGCAGGTAGAAAGATGGCGTGTACTGGTGAGTGCCTGGTGCTGCAGGAGGACGCCCCAAGTGGAGCCTGGAAGTAGAATCAGCAAGATAGTTGACAAGGCTGAGGGAAACTGGGGAGAGACATTGTTTGAGCCCCTAGGCCAAGCCACAGCAAAATGAGCCAATAAGATACTTCTTTTGCTTCAAAGATCCCCCAGGTGTGCCTGCACCTTACCTTGAACCAGTCACTCCCACAACCGTGGTTTTTCTCCCTTCTGCCACAGGGCCTTTGCATAGACATGTCTTCTCCCTTGACAACTCTTTCCTCCCATCTTCACATACTTAACAGAGTCCAACTCCAACTTGACACACCCCCCCTACCCAGACTCCTTATCAAGGTCCTTTTCCCCAATTTCATGCCTTCAAATCTGTCCTTTTTAATGCAAAACACAGTTAAATTTTTACACTTGTATGATGACTTCATATCTCTTCCCTATTCAACTATGAGTTCCATGAGGGCACAAATGACATCTGTGTTTGTTTGTTGCTGCCCACCCCCCACCCCCAGTGCCCACCTAGACACTGACATTCCCTTAGTAGGTTTAAAAACAAATTAATATTAATCTGTGGTTGAAGCACGTTCACTCTCTATGTCGTGTATATTTCTGTAATGTTCCACTTCTTCAGAAGTTGCCTATCCCTTTTGTGATCAGAGAATAAATTAAAGATTTATTTTAAAGAATAAAAAACAATGATTCTTCTTGAGATCCTTTGAGCCACCGGTAATTTATTTCAGCATTAAAATCTAGGAGCGCCCTAACCGGTTTGGCTCAGTGGATAGTGTCAGCCTGCAGATTGAAGGGTCCCGGGTTCGATTCCGGTCAAGGGCATGTACCTTGGTTGCGAGCACATCCCCAGTAGGGAGTGTGCAGGAGGCAGCTGATCGATGTTTCTCTCTCACCGATGTTTCTAACTCTCTATCCCTCCCCTTTCCTCTCTGTAAAAAATCAATAAAAAATATATTTTAAAAAATCTAGGAGAACTTGTCTTTTTCATATTCGCACATACACCGTGAAACTAACGGAATTATTTCCCTCCTACATTTTGTTCCCCTGTGTGATGTGCTGCTACATATCTGCTAGGAGTTCCTTCAGAGAATACGCTAAAGGAACACACCAGATCAGACTGGCAGTTTTCCCTGTCATCCTGGCCTCTGTGAGAGCCCAAGGCAGGCAGGAGTGGACGCCCGGAGACCAGGCGCGCAGCTAAGCAGGAGGTTTCCTCCCCGCAGGAGGGAAGAGGGAGCAGGAGGAGAAATGTCAGGGAGAGCCTGGAGACTGGGGCCCAAACCTTCCTGCATCGTTTTACTCCCACCCAACAGGGCGAAAGGAAACAAAAATGTTTTTTGACAAGTAAATTGTGTCCTTCCATATGCAAACGTGACTTTCTGTCAAAGGCGGTTTATCAGCCTCAAAGGGCCCTCTGTGCTCCCACCCAGCGAGCCCAGAGCCTGTAATACCCCAATGGGGTAGCAGCAGATCCTTTTGGAAGGGGGAAAAGGAACCCTGACCAGGGTGACGCTGGTGGGACACTGGGGCCCTGACCGAACCTGGGTCCCTCCTCTGCCGGGGAGTAGGCCTCTGGCTGTCTTCCTGAGGCTCCTGGCTCTGGTGGGGATTGGAAGGGGCCGTGGCAAGCTAATCAGTGCTGCCTCCGACAGCCCCAGGCAGTTCTGCTCACAACAGTTCCCCTTTCCAGACCCGCTGTACCTTCTGAACGTGGCTGGAGATGGGCCTCTGGCTGGGGAAAGGAGAAGGGGACCCTCACTCTCCCTGTTGCAGATGGAGAAGGGCTCCGGAGAGCTTTGGGGTCACTGATCAAGTCAGAGGCCGAGGGGGTCCTCTGAGCACCAGCTCCCCTTCATTCCAATCTGTGCAGAATAGACGGTTCACCATGGAGCCAGAGACCTGGCTTTGTGTCCCAGCTCTTCCATGACAAGCTGTGTGAGCTCGGACATGCTACTTAACCTCTCTGAGCCTCCTTTCCTCATCTATAAAAGGGGGTGATGCTATAATGTCCCGGGGCAGCCGTGAGGGTTAAGTAAGCGCCCAGAACAGAAAGCCAAGTAAGTCAGTAAACCAAAGCCAATCAGCTGACACACACAGGGCCAGGGGCACTGAGGATTTTAAACTGCAGCTCGAGACCCCAGGGCCCTCTACCAAAGGTTTCAAGCCGCAGCACATGGATCTAAAGATGAAACACCCAAAGACAGTGGGAACTCCTTGGGCCTGCGGAGGGAAGTCAGGCACGGTGGGAAGACAGAGATGGATCGAGTCTGTTTCTGAGGCGGGAGGTGACAGGCCTCGACGGGAATAGTCCTTGGGAGGTAACCGAAGACTAGTGCCCTCTGCAGGCGGGCCACTGTGCCCAGAGAGAAGGCTCCTTCCTGAGCAGGTCAGGGCAGGTCGGGACTCCAACTGCTCGCTGAGATCAGGGCGATCAGGGCGACAGGCTTAGAACTGGCGGGAACGCCAGGAGGCCAGCCCCCATCTGGCTTTGGGAGAGGCCAAGCATTGTGCTAATGTGGGAAGAACATGATTAATGAGGCATAAAGAGCTCACGCAAACTAATAGAGTCTGACCTCCTCTGTGAGTTCCTACCAACATGATCCCCTTTAATCCCCAGAACCGCCTTAGAAGGGGACTGGAGTTCAGAGACGTTGAGGAGCTCAGGCAAGTCACCCAGCGGAGGCGGGGCCCGAGGCAGGCCTCAGAGCAGAACCTGGCTGGCTGCTCACTCACATCAATTTCTGGAGCCAGCAGACCTGCAGCTCAGCTCTTTCTTCATGCTTTCCCCCCAACCCACCGCCCATGCATCCCTGGCAATCACATCCGGTGGTGCTCTGTGGTAAGATGCTCGATGGGAGAGCGGATTCTCCACCTCATTTCCCAGAACCATGCCACGGCGCCTTGGGACACACTCGGGTGTGTCCCTCACTCAAACCCCACAAGGACCTTGCAGAGGCCTAGCTCGGAACCCCTAGGCCACCACTGCCATCAGCATGTACATCAAACCCCACTGGGACCCCAGACCACAGTGATTTCCTGAACCTCGAAATGAACACAACCTTCCTGACTGCCAGGACCTCAGACCCAGTCGAAGGCTCCCACCCCCTGAAGGCCAAGCCAGCCCACAAACAAAACACACCCAGGCAGATCAAAGCCCAAACACCTGCCCCCCAGAATGGTGGCAGGCCAATCCCAATGTCCCCAAACTTCTGGTCATGGTTTTGAGCCCTTGAATATGAGAAGTAAGGTGTTGAAGAGGCAAACCACATGGAAATAGCAGGTGGGGACAGAGAAAAGGGGGCCCCAATGTGTTAAGGTTCAGAGGCAAGCCTCTCTCAGCCTGGCGTGTCTGTGGGAGAGACTCCCTTCACCTGTGGGAACGGATGAGGTGGGTCCTTCCCCCAGGAGGCTGCTAATTATCCCCAGAGCCCCAAGGAGGGCAGGGATGGAGCGGAGAAGACAGCGAGAACTGTGGCCAGGCATGGGGTTCACCCCGTGAAGCCAAGGGGGGTAGGGCTGGACCTGGGCTACCACCTTGCAAGCTCCACTCCCTGTCCCGCAGGCTGCAAAGGGAGTGGAGGTGCAGGTGCAGGTGCAGGGGACCTACAGCAGGTAGCACTGAGGCCCCGCCCTTGAGGATTCTTGCTATATCTGGTCTAACTTTGACGTCTGATGAAATAGAGATCTGGTCATGAACTTGGAGGATGACCAGTCACCACTCCTGGCCCACAGGAGGTTCCTGATGGCCCAGTTAAAGTGAGAACAGGCAGCGTGTTGGTGGGTGTGTGTTCCTGGCCACGTTCAGCCATGCAGGGACAGGGGCAGAGTAGTGGAAAGGAGGCAGGAGAGGGGAGCCCCAGTGATCAAAGCCACTGGAAATCGGTCTTTGCAACTCAGAAGCTGAGAGCCTTGGAGATGAGGCTTGGGACACACAGAAGTTGACAAGCGCAGAGATTGCCGAGCCTTTCCCCAATAGGAGGCGCCTGCCGCTTCCACCCAGCCAGCATCCTGTGCACACCTCTGCCCTGAGCAGGGCTCAGCCAGGGAGCCCCTCCCACAGGGAAGCAGGATGCTCCTCCACTGGGGCCTGAGTGGGACGCTGGAGCTCAGTGTCCCGGTCGTGAAGTGAAGGTACTCATACACACTTTGCCCACCGGTGCAAGGACTAAATGAGTGTGTGCTATATGGTGCCAGGCGCGTAGTAGGTACTCTAGATGTTCTGGGCACTCCTGGAGTGGTTGGTTGCCCCAGCTGCCCAGAGAGGGTTGGCTTCCTGAAATGTCTACTCACCCCGACCCCCGGCCCAAAGAACACGAGCTCCCTCCGGTAGCGCAGGCTCAGAGCCCGACGCCACCAGCCTCGCCCATGCCTTCTCCCAGTCACCAGTTTATGCTTGGTGAGCCCCGTCCACGAAAACACCCGATCGGCTGGAAAATCCCAACTACAGTTACATTTTCAAACCTTCTCACAATCCAAATGTCAACACCAATCGAAACAATATGTTTATTTGCAGACCTCCTGCCAAACTGGATTAATTTTTACAGGCTCAAAGCCCATTTTGGAACTGTAATGTCTCAATTTTACAGATGAGAGGAGGGAGGGGAAAAAACACCAAATCCAGCTTTGCCTTCTTGACTTGGAAAGTGTTGGGGGAAGGAGAGGACTGGGGCAGGTTTTGTGGTTGGCCTTGTCACCCAGAAGGTCCCATCATCCGCAAACAGCGTCTGGGGTCCCCATCACTCCTGCAGCTCGCACCTGCCAGCCCACCTCTGGCCTCTATCTACCTCATAGCTGCCTTCTTCCTCTGCGAGGGTCACAATTTCTGATGGTCTGGTGGGGCGGCAGGTGGGTGGGCACATTCATCCAGGGTCTGGAAGACGAAAGCCAAATAAAAGGATGAAATTTCTCCGGAGCCACAGGCTTCATGTGGGCCCCAGATGAGCAAGGACCTGGTGTGTGGCTTTGTAATAAGGAAAACAATGTCTTGAATCCAGACACGGCCCTGCTGGCAGAGGACCCAGCCCTGCCTCAGACGTCCTGGCATGTGCTAGGCATTAAGTGGGTACCTCGCACCATCTAGAATCCTCACAGCAGCTTGGCAAGGTGGGCATGGTCCTTATACCCATTTTCCTGATGAGCAAACTGAGCCTCAACCAAGCTCTCCAGTGTGCACGTGGCAGAGTCATGGTTGGGGGCTGCTCTGTCCAAAGACCGTGTCCTCTCCAGCCCAGTGGACAGCAGCGGTGGGAAAGTGAAAGAGGGGTCACCCAGGAAACGCTGTCTTTGGGGTGGTTTTCAAGCTCTCCCCACCTGAAAGCTGAAGCAACCGGTTACCCTTGGAGGAGGGGAGATGGGAAGAATGCTTTGGACTACTCTGAGTATTGTGCTCTATTGTCTGGCAAATGCCCCCTCTACTTACTATCCCACTCAACCTGGCTGAAAAACAAGTCAACCTCCCCTCTCCTCAGCAAAAGTCGAATTCTAAGACTGTTGTGGAACTCGGCAAAGTCATAGACGCGGAAGGGCTGCGAAAACTCCGAAGCTTTCCTTCCCAACGGTGAGCCCCGTTCCTTCCTCAGGAAGCCTCCCCTTCTCCCACCCCCACCCCCACCCCCACCCCATGCTCTCACACTGGAAGGCATAGCTTTCGTTCTGCCTGGTTGTCTTATGTAGAGGTGTATGTGCCTGCAGCCCACAGGAGGACCAGGAAAGCTTGGCACACGGGAGGGCCTTGGGAAAATCTGACTGAAGGGATGAGTTGAGCATGAAGCACTGTGAGGAAGGTACCACACCACCCCCATTTTAGAGATGAGGAAACTGAGGCTCAGAAAGGTGGAACTGACCTGCTCCAGGTCCTAAGCCAGTAAGCAATAGCACCTAGTTCACAGCCCAGGTCTGTCTGACTCCAGACTTGCATGGAGTCGGGAGCAGTCAGTGGCGTCCACTCAGGACCCTCCTCTAGGACCCCTGCTCCACGGGACACTGCAGGAGTTGGACTGGCCTCCCATAAAACAGGCCGCAGAGCCAGGGAGCCGGCTGGCCTGCTGCTCACATCTCACAGGCACTCCCAGAGGGGCCCACCTGACAGGCCAAGGCACCCAGGCCATCGGGTTCAGGGCCTCAGGATGGACACATAAGTAGATTCGCCTCACATGGGCCTCGCTCTCATTCCGGATGGGGAGTCAGGTCTGACCGGACAGGACCCTAGGGCCAGGCCAGCAGATGGAGGAGGGGCTTTTCCTTCCCCACGACTGTTGGGCGGATATGCAGGCAGCAAAACGAACGGCAGCCGAGGCTGGGAAGCGCGAGCGGGACCACCCTGGACACCTCGTCCTGGTGGGATCCAGGGCCGAGGGGAGGCCAGCAGCCACCTGGCAGAGCCAATGCAGATCAGCGTCAGGGTCAGCAACGGAGCGGCAGATCCCAGGGAGCCCACGGGAGGCGGCTGGGCTGACTCAGCGATGGGGTCCCGGTCTCTGGCTGGTTGTTGGTCCCCTTACAACAGCAGGGTCCACAGGGCCATCCATTCATTTCTTTAGTTGTGTGCGTTCCTCTTTAGTTAGAGTTTAGAACTATAATAGGAGAGAGCAGAAGGAGGCGACAAGGAAAAGGGAGGCACCCACAACCCCTGCTTCCGGAGGTGACCTCTGTGCCTGCTCTGGCCGACAGATAACTGTCTACATGTTTGCTTGTTTGTTTGTTTTGAAATGGGGTCATATTGTTCAAAGCTGTTTCACAGCCTCCTCTTACCAAGGTAAGGTGATTGTGTGTGCCCACCTGCTTCCGTAAGCCCACAGAACTCCTGGAAGAATAGGTAAGAAATTATTCATGTGGTTGCTTCCAGAGAGGGAGACAACAGGTGTGGCGTGTGAGACCGACTTTAATCTATGTTTATTTAATAAGCAGTTCTAGCATGTTCCCCAGACGCCGGGCACTGTTCTCCTAACACAGCACGGCACAAATATGAACGCACTTCGTTTACTTGAAAAATACTTCTGCGGAGTTTTAGTTTCTTGTGGTGTCAGTGTTACTTTTGTCGTTAACAATGAGTTTAAATTCGCGCGTGTGGGTGAGCACCTTTCCATGTGAAATGCTGGTCATTTGCACCCCCCCCCCTGTACTAACTGTGCTCAGAAAGCAGCACCCCTAACACCCCATCCCACAGGCCTCGGCCAAGCCTGGGCCCAAAGCCTGGACACTGCTGCCTTGTTTCAGACCCTGAGGATCAGGGGGGAGTGGGGGGAGGAGGGAAAGCAGCGTTCCCCCAGCTGCCCTCCCCTCTGAGGTCACACCTGCTGGGCTCAAGCTGCCCATCCCAGATTCCAGGCTCGGCCCAGCAGACAGTATCGGCCCCTTCCCCACTGAGAAAGAGGGCCCAACGGGACATAAATGGAGCCTGGGGTTTGGCCTAGGGAGTAAGGGCAGCCCCCCTCCTCTAGACCACTCCCACATCCCTCCACCCAGGGCAGAGGCCCCCTCTCAGCACTGAACCCTCCCGGGCAGCTGCAGCTGCTGCCTGGCCCAGCGCTCTGAAGCAGCTTCTGCAGATCACTGCTTCTGCACCAACTGTTTGCACCGTCCCCCCCCCCCCACAACCAGGAGAGGAGGAAAGGGGGGTTGGATGCCCCCGAACTCCCCTAACGAGGAAGTGGCCCAGACCTTCCAGGGTGTGGATCAGGGACTCCTGGGGGAGAGGAGCTCCCAAAATGCCCAGGAGGCCACGCGATAGAGCCCTCTGAGCAGCTCCTCACTCTCAGCCCTCCGGAGCCACCCCAGCCACCCGTTGAGGTGGATCTCGAGCAGCATATTCTAAAAAGATGTTTATTTTTAACGCGTTTCACTGACTTCATGAGCCTTGGAGTGACCCAGGAAGACTTCACAACAGAGACCTTTTCTGGGGCAGGAGTGCCCCACCTTCCCAGGAGAGGCAACCAGGTCAGAACCCAGGCCCGGCCTTCTGCGTGGAGGGAAAATAATGTCACAAGTTAAGCCAGCACCACAGTCTCCGACTCCCACCTCTCGTCACCGCTCAAGACCAAGCCCATCCTGTGCTCCTGATCTGCGCTGGGGATTTCTGGCAACCGGACATCAAAATGTGAGCTGACCCTGAGTCGGACTGTCCTCCCAGCCCCTCTGGGAGAGGGATCAGGGCAGGGCATCTGTCTCAGGCCTCAGGCCCACCTCCTTGAACTATGGTGACAGCTCAGGAAACTTCTTACTTAAATGTGGTCTCATCCTCAGGAAAAGACTTTGGTCACTGGAAGACCCCAGTTAAAAACCCTCTTTACGTGCCTAGGAGACAGAGGACCCACCCATTGACAGGAGACAGGCCTCTCAAGGAAGGTTCTGGAACTCAGAATGGGTCCCAAGAAAACACATCCTTGGTTCCTGGAGCCGTCCAGCACTCACACCCCGGGGGCCCCCACCCCCACCACCCACACACAGCCAGCAAATACTTCGCATTCTTCCAAATTAGAATGGCCAGTCCCCATTTTGACTAAATGAAATTTAAAACTCGAATGGAGGGACCCACCCCCCCACCCCAGGCTCCTTGGAAGCCGGGCTGGTTCTCCCACAGCTGTGTCTGGCCTCTCCTCTCCCTCACCAGCGTCCGTTTGCTGGGGATGCTTGCGGTGGCCCAACGGTAATAATAAGAATTATGCCCCCAAACGAACGCTACCTGGACACGGCTTACCAGCCTGTAATTTAGGGCTGTAGATTTCCGGGCCAGGCAAACAAAGAATGTCCCTTTGGCCTTGCCGTTAATCTTCACAGCAGATGTGAGTTTTGTGGCTGAACGTGAATGAAAAACGCACCTCGCCGTGGAGCTGGGCCTGGGCCCGCTCTAAAATGCACGCACGGCTCATAACAGCGCATCTGATTCCGGGTTAACTGGGCGTGGGATCCTGAGGGCCAGCCCATGTGACGGCCACATTAGCACCAGATGACACTGCCCTGTGCGGCGATATGACAAAGGCCAAGAGCGAGCCACTGTGATTGTGAGACCAGGGCCGCGGGGTGGACAGAGACCACAGCTCTGTGATTTCTTCGATTCTTTGTCGGGGAGGAAAGCAGAAGGATAGCCCGCAAATGAGCGGAAAGGAAAAATGAACCCCACTTCCATTCAGAAGTTGCCATTGAAAACGAAAAGGCAAGACTAACATGTGAACATTGAATTTCTTTTTCTCCCCTACCCACACGGTGAGCTCATAAGTGCCGGCGGCATCGGCCTGGGAAAATGGTCTCTGGTGATTCTCTGATAAGCTCGGAGCTTACGGATGGCCAGGAAGGTCACTTAGAAAGGACAGAGCTCTTAAAATCAGCCAGTGACCGCGGGGAAACGGGCAGCTGGCTGGCCTGTGGCCGGCAGGCCCCGGCTGCACCCTCAGCCAGCGAGTCGGTGTTTCAAACGCGCCTGTGCTTTGCTGGGTGTGGAATGTCTTAAGCTTCGGCCCCGGCAAGTCTTATTGAAAACATTATCTTTTCCATCAATAATACCGCCGAGTCCTTTATTAGCAAACTCCCTGGCAAAGCTGACATATTTACAGCACGCAGTAAACTTTACGTATCTGCAACAATATTAAGGACGGGGGGCGGGGAGGGGGAACCCCGGCCCAGTGACCATAACAAATCATTCCGTCTTAAAATGATCAAGTGGGAGGCTAATTGTCCTGAAAAGAAGGGCTCCTGACGACTCCTGTCCCATCCAGAGGCCAGAAGGAGCGTTAACAAAGATGAAAAAAGTACGTTTGAGGATTGGAAACACAAGAATACATATTTAAAAAAAAAAAAAAAGAAAGAAAGAAAGAAAGAAAAGAAAAAAACCTAACTGATATCACCGTCTAGGCTGAAGGAGAAACCTGATCTTGAGATGGAATGGTTAACATTTGGGGTTGTTTGGAGAGAATTGCTCCAAGCTGTTTTTGTTCAAAATGTATAGATTTAAGGTAAGAAGCTCTGTGCAGGTCATAACCACTCTGGAAACACGTTCCCCCCTTACTTTGCATCTGACAAAGGTAGGGACGCTTTTTGTTTTTCCTTTCTCTAACCGGGTGGCTTTCGTTGGTTTTAACTTGGAAGTGCGTTAGAAAAATATTTACAGGGCTTGTTCTTTTTATGAGTCTGCCAACGTTTTCTCCTTTTGGATCCTGTCTTCCCTTCAGTGCTTTGACCCCTTTCTCTCTTGCATTCAGGCCAACACAGTGTCGACCCTGGGTCCCAACTCCATCCCAGCCCACTACCCTCCTCGAGAGAGGGTGTCAACTCTGTGGGAATTCGTGGAAAGGAAAATTATATATATATAAATCTATGTCTAATGAAATCGCCAGGCTCCCAAGGCAGAGAGCCCCAGGGAAGTGAGGGTCCTCGGCCTCCAGAACTCCTCGCCAGCGAACATGATTTGTTTAGATGAAAATAAAAATAGATGCCTATTTATTTGGGAGGAATGCCATCGATGGCCTTATGGGAAGTGTTCGATTTGTAGTTGTTATCTGGCAAATCCAAAGAGGGGATCCGGTGTCCATGTGAAGCTTCTATTTTCCGTTGATTTTGTTAAATGAGTCTCCCTCCTCCTTGAATTTTACATTAAATCGTTTTCCTCAAGGAAAAAAGAGAGAGAGGATATTTCCAACCCTAAGTAGCCTAACTATTTTTAGAAGACAATTATTAAAGGTATCGTAGCAAGTGAGGATCACCGTGTTTACAGAAGGATGGTTTTAGAGAGGATTTTGTAATCTGCTTTTGAAAAGAAAGGCTTTGGGAACCAGCATTGGTAACTGGCTTCCCTGGGGCTGTTGGTCTGCAGGGCTGCAGCTCCTTCCTGCAGCAGCAACGTTAAACCCCTCTTCAAAACAGTGCCTGCTCTTCCAACTTCACAAACGGATAAACGGATCATCGCACACCCTCACCGTTCAAAAAAAAAAAAAAAAAAGGTGGAGAATCGGGGGAATGAGGTATATTTAAACTAAAAAAGTTATCTTCAGGTGAAACTTTTGATAAAGGAATCTACATTTTTAAAAAAGAAAGCTCTAGTAAGCGTTCTGTTTTTAAAGGCAGTCGCTGGTGCAGATTAAAACACAAAAGTGGGGACAATAAAATGTCATCAGATTCTTAGACTCTCGCCGTACAGAACACCATCAAAGCCGCCCCATATGTTAACATGGTTTTTATATCTTTTGAATGCGGCATCAATTTAATTTCTATCAACAATGACAGTCCCAATCTCCAAATATTTGTGTCAGGGGCAGGAAAAGGATACGCGCCCCAAAATATCCTCAAAATTATATACCGATGTCAACACCACTCTGCCGAGCTGTTACGCCTTTGTGGTTTTTCTTTGGGGAAAACATCTTTTCCGCGGGCTTTCTGTCCGCCTCGTATCGACACAGAAGACTTTTTTTTTTTTTCCTTCCCTAATCGGGACCACAGCTTTGGCTGCTCCATCAGCCATATCTTTAAATTTGTTCTTTCAACCTTGGGGAAGCCGTACTATTTCTTTTTTCGCTTGGCCTGGGCTGGAAATGAATTCCACAACTCACAGAGTCCGCGGCATCCCTTATCCTGTAACAATACAAGATGTGGAAAATGTGCTTAAGATTGAAAATCGCATTTTGAAAATCCAAGCGTTTCTCTTCCTAGGCATTTGCTAAGCAGCTTATTGTACAAATCCAGGTACTGGTTAAATATCTCTAGGGGTTAAAAAGGAGGGAAAAAAAGAGTGTGATGTACTATTTATTATATTTCATTAGATAAACCTCAAAAAAGTAAACATCTTCTCCCTTCAATTCGTCCAGTGCCTGTTTCAGATTTTAATGCAATGATATGTTCTTTTCGGGATCTTGAATATTTATGTTTCAGAACTTAAATATCTTTATTTAAACCATACAGTCTCGATCTCCAAAACCCCGGATTTTTAATATTTTGGCGACGGAAACCTGGCATGTTGGAAGGTCTGCCTCCCTGCAGAAGTCTCTTGTTATCCAAAGTAGAAAAACAAACTGGAGACAGACTATAAAGTGCCCAGCGCTGGCTGCTAGCGCAGCAGAATTGCCGCGGCTGCCCCCCTTTATGCTCTGCCCTGAGGACAGCTCGTTTCTTAATAATAAATAGGGAAAACGTAAAATGTTTTCTTTAAATTAAAAATCGCAACGCATTGTTTTAATGAATATCTCTGGTTAGGCCGGTAAAGCGTGCCTTCGTGTGTACACTTTACGAAGCAAAATTTCCTGTGTGGTTTTCCCTGTGAGATCAAAAGGAACTAATTAACTTTTCTATAAGGTAAACAAAACTTTAGCTTGAAATATCCCCATGAAGTATGTGGGAAGTGAGCTTTTGTGTGAGGGAGGGCAGCAGGCGGGGAGCGGGCAGAGAGCGAGGGGACTTAATTTCATGTTCGAAATCGGCTCGCGCTCGGGAGGTATTGGAAAGTCGGCCTTGGCCTCCTTTTTTCTCCCCATTACCAAAATGATATTGAAATCAAAGGCTGAAATGTTGCCAAGTTCAAATCCCTCGTAAGATTAATAGGGCATTGTTCTGTTCATAGGAAATGCGTTCTTAGAGCCCCTTTAAGAAGAACTGGGTGTGCGAGGGGGAATGCAGGCAGGAGTGTGGGAACGGGGATGGGAGGAAAGGGGGGAGAATCTTCAAGAAGACAGACCTCCAGCCCGAAGCAGTTGGGGTCAAGGGGACCAGGCCCCCAGCTGGAGCCCCATTTCCCAAGCACTTGGCTCATGTTCTCAGGTCTCTGGGGAGGAGGAACAGGAGGAGGAGACAGTTTTAAGGGGACCGAGGGTCTTGGGGTTGTAACCCCCAGGGGTGCTGACCCCTGGGTGGAGAGGGCAGAGGAACAGCTGCAACCCAGGGCTGCTGCCCGCCCAGGACGGAGAGTCCTTGGCCTGTCAGGCTGAGCCATGGGGAAGGCCCCCTGGCTGGGCCTCCGCTATGCCCTTGCCAGGGCGGGGACAGGAGGCCAGCCCAAATGACAGAGATGGCCCGAGGCAGCCTTGTGGGCAGGAAAGGCTCCTAGCTGGAGGGCTCAGCAAAACAGGGGGCCATGTCCCTGCCGCCAGAGTCTTCCCTAGGCCTGGGATTCCCAGAGCAGAGGCGGAGGTCACACACACCCCTCGTACCCATCACCACCCCCATCATCCTTCACAACAGCTCTGTCTTAACTGCTAACATTTATTCAGGCCTTACCAGGCACCAGGCTCTGCACTGAGAGCTTTATCTAAGACATACATCGCAGCAAATATAGGAGCCGGATACTACTATTCCCATTTGACAGATGAGAACACCGAGGAAGAGAGAGCTGAGGTAACTTACCCAAGGGCACCCAGCTACTTACACAGGTCCCTGAGCTACGGAGCTTAGTGGAATGTGGTTGTGACAAAGGGTCTCCAGTCAAGGATGCTTCCTAGAATAACTAAGCCATGCTGTTTGCCCAGATGCTTGGCCACGAAGCTAGAATTGGGGTGGCAGGGTGGGGTACACCCGTGTGAACTCCGGGGCCACCTGTGCAGGTCTGTATGGATCCGCGGGTGTGTGTTATCAGTGAAGGGCAGCCCACTTTAAGTCCCTTTATTCATTCATCCAGCACCTACGTTTGCAAATGTTTGATTTTTGGGCCAGCTTATGGGGACTAGTGGCCACCATTAGAAACTCTCACTCATCCCAGCATCAGGGAGCTCCCCAGAGGACTGGGAGGTGGGTTTGTGGGGGAGGGGTGCATTGCCAGAAGCCCATGTAGTCCTTGTCTCTGATGAAGAGACCAAAACCAAGATGATATACCAAAGGGGAAAATCCCCCAAATTTTCATGGCCCTAATGTAGCTTTTTTTGCTAGGGAGAAAAAGCAAACTTCCTCACAGAAAAAGAAAAAGAGGGAAAGGAGGAAAGCAGGCAGGAACCATTATGCTAGATTCAGGAGCAAGACCAGCAGGGTTGTCCTCTAAGGTCCAGTGTGGGAGTTGATTCACACTTGGCTGTGTGACCTTGGGCAAGTTGCTTTACCTCTCTGAACCTCCGTTCCCTCATCTGTTAAACGGAGGTCATTAACTGTCTAGGACAAAATAATGTTCAGTCCCTAGTGGTCAGTCTTCAAGGGGCTTAATAAAAGACTGTCCCACTGCCCAGCTGGCATGGCTCAGTGGCTGAGCATCAACTACTGAACCAGGAGGACACAGTTCGGTTTCATTCCGTCAGGGCATATGCCCAGGTTGTGGGCTCAATCCTCAGAGTGCGGAGTGCAGGAAGCAGCCAATAATTCTCTCTCATCAATGATGTTTCTATCTCTCTCACCCCTCTTCTCTGAAATCAATAAAAACATATTTTTAAAAAAGAAAAGAAAGAAAGACTGCCTCTCCTTTCCCCATCCCTGACTTCACCTGGAAATAACCCCCACCCCTGAACTGCCCTCCTGTACGTACACTCAATTTCCCTTTAGTCCTTTCAGAAATGTTTAGTTACTATGGGAACTGTCCTTGACTGGGGCCCCTTTGTCACAGCAAATCCCACTCATCTTCAGGCAACCTTGCAGCCGACTCCTGCCCCCCGTGATTGCCCGCCTCCCTCTCCCCAGGACGAAGCCTGGGCTCCCAGAGCCGTAGCAGGGCAATTCCCAGATCCCCTGGACGGAAACACTGTCCTTCTGTGCCCTTGCGGTCTCTAAGGCCCAGAGCGCCGTACCAGGCCCCTAAGTTATTCATTCATTCAACAAACACCTGCTGGACAAGTACTGTGGACAAGGTAGTGCACTTGGGGCGCTGGTGCCGGAGAATGTACGTGTGACTGAGCCAGACAAGGGCCTGCCCCCTGGTGCTCATGGGCGGGTGGGCTGGGTCAGATCAGGACACGAAAGTGGGGTTCCCTGAGACAAAGAGCTGCTGCATGTCTTTAGCATGAGTCTGCTGAGTCGGGGGGGGGGGGCACACAGCCCCCCTCCACTGCTCTGCTGCCCTTGGACAAGCCCCTCCCCCTCTCTAAGCCTCCATGTTCCCAGCATTTTATGGGGCCTCCTTGGGGGGAGGGGGGCAGGCTCTGTGCTGGACTCTGGGGGCAGGGCAGCCAGCAAGACCCCACAGCCCCCTCCGGGTCTAGTAGAGAAGGCAGGGGAAGAATGAATCCCTTCGGTTGAGAGGAAGGCTGAGAGCACAGGGTTCCCCAGCGAGTCTGACTCAGCCTTGCCTGGCCTGGCCCCACGAGGAGTCAGGAGCCTTAGAGGAGGGAGTGGAGCGTGTGGGACACACAGGAGGCCTGGGACGTGGAGGCCGTCGCCTGTATCCCGAGATGCTCAGTGTGGGAGACAGGAGCAAGTAGCCATCCATCCCAGAGGCTACTCTTCAAAACGTGTTTTATTCCACGTCCCCGCCAAGATGAGACTGCGGAGCCTGGGTGCAACGGACCCGAAGGGGCTGGTAGCCTTGAACCTGACCCTGGGCACGTGAGAGGAGACCCAGGCCTTCTCTTGCACCCACCATGCTCTGTGCTGCCTCCTCTCTCTGGCTTATGGCAGCCCCGGGAAACCAAAGTGTGAGATCCATCATTTATGAACTGGATCACCTGTTGGTCACTAGTGTCCAAGCCTCTGAGCGTCCCTACAGCCAGGAGGACCGTGGTTCAGGGGGTGGTGTGAGGATTAAATGGAAGGATGTACACAAGCCTGGGTGCTCATGTTCACCTCCGGGCGTTGGAAACATTTCCCACCCCCTCGTCTAGTATTTGGTTGGCTTCTGGTACAATCAGCCCTGTGCATGCATTATTTATCTACAAACACGGAGTCCTCTCCGACTGCACACACACACACTCACACGCCCTGCAGAGCGAACGCTGAGTAAATATTTGCTGGAAGGAATTGTTGAAGATACATATGCATGCGTCTGTGATGAATAGATATGTGTCCAATATGCATGAAGAGATAGACACATATGGTTTTGTATACAAGGTTAGAGATCCGTTTATGTGAGTGTATATACATACATAACTTTATTTCCCGTTGGCATCAGGCAGTCAGCTGGCATCTGGTATAAACTAACTGTTCATTCACTTGGTTACAAACATGTCATCTGTGTGCACCGCGTGAAAAACATGTCTGTTTTTCCCCCCCTTTTCTTCAACATGTTGAATATACAACTTGTGATACTTTTAATAAAGATTGGATAAATATGATTAGTCTTACCTACTTGTTAACTTGGAATTTCCAAAATTAACCAGAAGAAATAACAGGGGCTGTCAGTCCCTCCGTAAGCAACTGCGAGCCCAGCTCTGAAGAACTGCTGTATTTAAACATGGATGTCAGACTCCCCTGCCGTGTGCTGACCTGCTCTAAGCTCGTGTACATCACTTCATTGGAACCTCACAACACCCCCTGAGCAACAGTCCTCCTGGCTGTAGGGACGCTCGGGGGCTTGGAGAGGCTAGTGACCAACACAGGTGATCCAGCTCCTAAGTGGTGCATCTCACGTGTTAGTTTCCTGGGACACAAGAGGCCTGGGAAGCCATAACCTAATGCCACCCACTGGGTGACGTAAACAACAGAACCCTACGTTCTCCCAGTTCTAGAGGCCACGAGTCCAAAATCAAGGTGTCTCAGGGCCATTCCCTCTTCAAAGACTCTAAGGAAGGACTCCCCCTTCGCCTCTCCTGGCTTGTGGTGTTGGTCAGCAACCTCTGCTGCTCCCTGGTTCGTAGATGCCTCACTCTCTCCCTGCCCCCATCTTCTCAGCACCTTCACCCCTGAGTGTCTGGGTCCACATCTCCCTCTTCTTATAAGGATGCCAGTCCTGGGATGAGAGACACCGCCCCCCCTCAAGCCCAGCCTGACCCACTTGAACAGATTACATCTGCAAAGACCCTCTTTGCGCACTTTCACAAGATCCGGGTGGGGGTGAGTTGGGGGGTGGTCACTATTGGGCCTACGTCAGTTGGGGTTCGCACAAGTCTGTGCGACTCCAACGCTCCAGCCCTTTCCACGGTAGAATGGGGCCTTGGCCCTCCATTGCAAGGTGGTGGGTGGCAGGTGGCGGCAGTGCCCTCTGGCTCCCCCGCCCTGTGCCTCTACGCCAGGGTCATACACAACTTATTCGGCCAAGTTGCACAGGGGGCATCTGCGGATGCCAGAGCTCTCAGGGGAGTGGGGGGGGGGGGCATATGACCCTGGATGGCAGCTGGCCCAGAGGCCTCTTCTGAGACTTCTGAGACCATGTCCTTCTCAGCCTGCTGTCCCCAGGAAACAGCTTCCTCTCCTCAGATCCTCCCCTATCATCCCAGACACATGCTCTCCTGCCCTCCTACTGCAGTGGAGGACCCACAGCTTCAGGAGTCAGGGGTCAGCGCTGAAGCTGCGCGTAGGGCCAGGCACCTCCCATGGACCTGGGCTCACCCAGAGAAAGCTTGACGCTCCTGCCCCAGATGCCCCCTGGGAAGAGGGGAAGCATGAAAACCAGGTGGGCTTCATCCCCTCGGTAATTCTCCTGCCCCACCCCCTCGAAGGTGCCAGCAAACTGGCAGCCACTGGCCACTGCAGGTGCCTCTTTAACTCCTGCTGCTCTGTTTATCTGTGGCGTCATCACATCGCCATCAGTATCTCGAGTGAAGCATGAAGAGTCAGTGTTCTGGAGGCTAACTACTGGGTCTGACCCCTGGGCCAGCACTTATGAGCTGGTGACCCTCAACAAATTAGTTGACCTCTCTTTGCCTCTGTTTCCCCTTTTATAAAATGGGCTTAACAACAGTATCTACCTCTTAGGGTCATGTCTTAAGAATTCAGCACGTTTCTGCAACCAAAACACCTGGCATAGGAACAGGGACCTGGGGACATCCGTGTGTGTCAGCCATCATGGTTTTCGTCGTCATCTCTGCCGTAGAATGGCTGTTCCTACTGTAAACTGACTTGCAGCACAACAGGGAATGAGACAGCCTCTGGTTCCATTGTCGTGGTCTCCATACGTGGGATTGTTTTTGCAGAATTGGATTTCTGTAGAGTAGGATATGATGTGACCCCCTAACTCTCAGGTCAGTGGTTCCCAGACCCGCCTTTTATGAACTCATAGAGCTGTGTGACCAGCAAGTCACCTGCCCCCCGGGACCTGGGTGTTCTCCTCTACTGCAGCCTCCTCCCATCACAGGTTGCAGTCCAGAAGAAAGGCAAGTGTAGCATTGTCGCCATCTGTCACTATCTGCCCAGGAGCCTCTTGGCATCACCTTGTCTCACCTGTGAAATGGGGCGATAAGTCATCCCTCACGCAGTTGTTAAGGAATCACAGGCCGTGAGCATGTGGGTGTCCAGCACACAGGAGAAACGCAGTAAATGGTGGTGGATGCTGTTGGCGGTCAGGACCAGGGCACATCCCCAGGTAAATGTGTGGAAGCTGAAGGCACTGGCCCCTGAGGAGGCGAGTTCTGGGGAGTGGAGTTAAGGGGTCACTTCCACACACACCCTGCCCCTCCCCTGGGTCCCTTCTACCTTCTAGCCCCTGTCTGTGATAAGGCGTTGGGTGCAGAGCACCAGATGGGGACTCACCAGGCACAGCCAACCTTGATGTGGGGAAGGCCCTGAGGGAAAGCGGGAGGAGGAGGAAGCAGGCCTCAAGGGGTGAGCGCTCATAAATTCATTGGCAAGTAATTTATGGCAGCCAAGTGTAACACCTAATGCCTGCCAGTGTGAGAGGTTAATGGGGAAGGTTAAGGGGCACTGGCCGCTGATTTATGGGCCTGGCCAGCAGCTTTCATCCGGGCTCTGGTTCCTGAAGCCGGCCTGGGGGAGAGGCAGGGGCAGGGGCAGCCAGGTTGAAAGGGGTGGGGGGTGGGTGGAGAGGGAACTGGGGAGAGTCCAAGGAGAAGTAGAACAAGAGATGGGAGGGAACAACATAAAAAAAAATGCAGGAAGGAGCGAGGCTTGAGGTACCGTTATACCTGCCCCTGCAAGACAGTGGTGATGGAATCCGAGGCCCCAGAGGCTGGGCATGTGTGGGTTTCAGAACAGTGTGCATCCATCAGCCAGAAATACAAGTTTAACAAGCGCAGTCCGTGACGTAGGCTGGGGGATGATTTACGTTTGAGGCAGTTGACAAATGACGTCATCATCAGCATAGCAGTGTGGGCTTCTGCTGCCCTAAAGGGAGTCAAGTGGGCAAGAGGAGGTGGTGTGGAATAGGAGAACCACAGAGGTTTCAGCCCAACATTCTGAGGTTGGAATCCCAGTACCGCCCTTCCTGACAGGGTGCCTTTCATCAAGGATACCTGGCTTCTTCTCTGCCTCAGTTTCCTTATCTGCAAAATGGGGATTCTCATAACCTCCTAGAAGATTGCTCTGAAAATTACCCATTGTTCAGACAAAAAATTAAATATTTGGGCATCTGTTCTGTGCCAAGCACTTCTCCAGGCCCTGGAGATGGAGCATGAAGAAACATACAAGGCTCCTGGTATTATAACGAGGAAACAGACAGTAGACAAGTAAATAAATAAATAACCCAGATATTACCGCTAATGATGAGTGCTCTGAAGAATTAAAAGGGAGAGAGCTAACTTGGATTGGGTGGCCCGGAAGAGAGAATCTACAGAACAAGCCAAGAAGTGGGTCTGGCTTGTAGTAGGTGCTCAATAAATAGTGCTAATTGTTGCTTATTATTACTATACACAGATACACAGCTTGACCAGGAGGGGTTTCTGGGAGCTGACAGAGCAGGAGCAGGTCTTTGGGAAGGGAGAGGAAGAGATGTCTGGGGATGGCCTCCCCAGAGGGAAGGCCTGGCTGGCTCTGGCTGCCATGCTGTTTCTGGAAGCTCCTGCGCCACCTCCTTCTCCAGCCCCCATCAGGCTTTGATTTCCTCAGGCAGAGGCTGAGTGCCAGAGCCCTGCTGCCGGCCAGGCCGGCACATCAGAGACTGGGACCATTTGCCGAGGGTTTCACGGGGTGTAAAGTGCTCAGCACCCATTAAAGCTAGAGTGGCTGCAGGGTGGGGGCTGGGAACCTGCCTAAAAGGCGCAGAAACACTTTGGAAAGAGCCAAGATCAGCCCTGATCCCTGGCTTTGCCCTGGAACTGTTTAATCTCAGCTTTAAAATGCCACGGGCCGGGCTGAGAGTTTGTAAAGGGAAAAGTACATATGATTCTCAGAGCCAGGATGAGTGAGGAGGGTCTCCCTGAGAGCTCCCCAGGATGGGCAAATGCAGCTTCCTGCCAGTGCACCCCTCTACAGCAGCTAGTAGGCACTGTATGTGTGTGTGTGTGGGGGGGGGGGGGTGTCCAGGAGAGGCACCTGGAATAGCAGACACAGTATCTGCTTATCATCTACTTGAGGAAGGAGAGGAAGTAAAATACATTTGTCAAGTGTTTGCTAAGTACCAGGCCTTCCCATCTTTTCCTTCAGGCTTTGCAGCAATGGATCAAGGTGGGCATTATATTATCATCCTCATTGATCAGATAAGAAAGCAGAGGCTCAGAGAAGTTTAGTAACTCAACGAGGTCAACCAGCGAATCTGTGGCAGAGGCAGGACTCAAACTCTTGATGGGAGATCAGTTTATACCCGTAGAGAAGGCAAAGCAAAGCAGCTTGGAAGAAGCTGTTCTTCCCTTCTGGGGAGGTGGGGGAGAGGTGAGGGGAAAAGGGGGACCCCTGCCCAGAGACCAGCGAGTGGCAGATGTGCCACCAGGCCCTCTCCCACCCTGGACAGTGAGCGTGGGCACTGCCCTACGCCAAGCCCTTCCCATGGACTTTCTCAAATCATCCTCTCTCCTCCTCCCCAGGACCCAGTTACTCAAGTTATGCCCCGTTTGCAGCCAATGATGACTCTGCCCAAATCATTCTGCAAACAGTGTTTGACCTGCTCACGACCCACGTGACTCACAATCACTGAAACACACACCAGGTCAAGTGCCACCCTCCTTGTCCCAGGCACTCTGCAGTTCACGCGCACTTTTTCCGTCCATCACTTCCACTGAGGATTTGAGCGAGCCTCTGGAATAGGGCGACCCAGGACCCAGGTTTCCATCAGCAGCCCCAGGGTGCCTGTGAGGGCCTAGGGAGCAGAGGCAGGTGGCAGGAGGATCTGGGGAGTTCCGCAGCCTGGGGAGTCCTGAGCCTTAATCAGCCATCGGGCATCAGGACCCTTAGCCTCAGCTCCATGAAGCAGCCCCCACATCTGTGACAGTTTGGGCACATCCTACCTTCCATTCTTACTTGGAGGCAAAGGAAGGGACTAGAAGGCCTAGCTGACCTCTCTTTTGACTCGTGTCCTGGGTGTAAGATCACTGAAATAGGGCGCCTTCGAAGGAAAAGTGGGCTGTGACCTGGTTTCCCCGTGATTTGGAACTACTCAGATCCTTTTTAAAGGGGGAAATAGTGAATCATTCCCAAAATAGCTGCCCTCATGGAGGTAACTCAAATGTAGTGAAACAGTGTCCCGACCAGTTCTACTTGGTAGTTCATTTGTTCGTGCGTGCGTTCGTTCATTCATTCATTCATTCATTCATTCATTCATTGGACATTCTTTGCCTAAGCCCATCCCAGCCTAAGATGACATTGTAGGTGATGGGAGGTTAGAATGAATATTGCTGAGGTGAGGGGCCCATCACTCTAGTAGAGCCATCCCCAGGGTATGAGGAAAACTCCAGAAGATGAGGCTTGGGCTGTGCCCCCAGAAGCTGTTGGGGAGCAGAGAGAGGGCATTTCAGTCTGAACGCATGGCATGGGCAAAGGAGGCATTCTAGAAACCCTCTGGGGACCCATCTTGGCAGGGCCCAGCCAGGGCCTCACCCCAGCTCCTTCCTAGAACTGAGGCCACTGGCACTTCCTGATAAGGTGTCATGATTTCCCCCCTTCCTTTCCAAGGATTGGCTCCCCAATTTGTGGGGATTTTATTAAAAACACACAGTTAATGGCTAGAAAAGAGGAGGCATTTTTGCCTTCTCTCTCCCCACCCTGGGCGCTCTCCCCCCACCCCACCCCCACCCACCCAGCCTCCTCCGGCTGGAATGTAGCCATCAAAATAAACATTAAATGCAAAATGCCCAAGCTGAGTTATTACTTGTGAGGGTGCTGGGAGAAAAATTTATAGCAACATTACAGTGTTTTGTTAGAAATCTCTTAATGTACCAAAATGGGAAGGTGTGTGTGTTTTTTATTAAAATGTTACACTCTATAAATCCGATCTGCAGGAAGGACACAGGTGGCGACTCAGGGACCCAGCTGAGGAAGCTGTCACCTCTATCCTGGTCCGTCCTGGTCCTGTTCTGCAGCTCTGGGACTAGCCTCTCCCCAGCCCTTCTCTCTCTCCTCCTCCTCCTCCACACCTCTCTCCTTCCCTGGAAAGGAGCTAGCTCTTCCCACACAGCCTCCACCGCCCAGGAGGAGGAGCCAGGAAGGGGCCTAAAGATCTTTGCCACACTTCCCTTGGGGTCTGGCTAAAAGTTTTAAATTTTCTTAAAAGGCCACTCTGAGCCGTGGAGCCCCTACAGGGCCTTCATGAAGTTTGTCTGACAGGGTGAAATTTCCTGTTGGTCCATTTTCACAAATTGAGATTCTGGCTGAGGCTGCATTTTTCAAGAGATTAAAGTAAAAAAGGCAACCCAACCCTTGTCTGCCCCTACCCCTGCCCTTCTTCAAAGGGGCAGATGACATCACAGGGGACAGAGCGGTGGCTTCACCTCCCTTAAGCACATGTGAGTGTGTCCTTCCTTAAAGAGACCGGTGGCCACAGGAATGGTAGATTTTTCTCTCCATCTTCCTGACAGTGGCAGTAAATCGGATTCTTGGCTTCGACAGGCGTTTGGGAGGCCCGGAAGCGGTATCTAGACTTGGAGGTATGCATTTGTACTGAGTTAAGCGACAGCCTCCAAAAAAAAGGTATTTTCCAGGTCCTAACCCCCAGAACCTATGAAGGTGACCTTATTTGGAACCAACCAATATTTATGTTCAGTTAAGTGAAGGACCTCCGGAGGAGATAAGCCTGGGTTCTCCACGTGGCCCCAGATCTGATGAGGTACTGAATTAAGAGACAGAAAAGGAGAAGAAGGCCATGTGAAGATCAAGGCGGAAATGGGAGCAATGAAGCCCCCCACCCCCCTTCCCCTGGGAAAGCCTGGAACCACCCAGAGCTGGAAAAGGCAAGGAAAGGTCCTCCTAGATCTCAGGCCCTCAGAACTGCCAGAGAATACATGCCCATCAGCATAAGCCACCGAGTTTGGGGTCATCGGACACGACAGCCCTGGGAAACTCAGAGAGCCCCTATCTGCCTGCCTCTCTCCAGGAGGAGTCCTCAGCCTGTGGCTCTCTGAGGCGGTAGTTGTCACCGATGCAAATGCTTGTGCGACGTTGTATGTGTGGAGCCCTCACTCCCGCACAGTGAGAATGGGCCCCAGCATTTGGATGGGTGGGGCCATCAGAGCCCCTCCCTGGGCCTGGGTCTCCAGCTCGCTGTCCCATCATCCCACCCGCTGCTCTCACACACACTGACTCCTGGGTCCCGCCTTCCTCTCACTCCCACCCCACTCCTGGGTGCCCTCGTCCTCTGGGATCAACTTTGCAAATCATTTTGGAAACTGAGTTCTTTTTAAAAGCATGGAAAAGAGGAGTCGAAAGGGCACGGAGCCCTGGTGGTCTCCGTTGTCTGCCTGCACACAGCTGGGTTCCGGGAACAGCTGAAAAAGGAAGCGGGTCCTTTCCGGGTGGTGAAAATGTCTTGGAACTAGAGGTGGTGGCTGTCCAACAGGGAGAATGCACTCAATGCCTCAGGTAGACTGGCGAGGTATTGCACAGGAGGCAGATCCTGAGATGGCTGGATTGGCCACGCTTGGGAGTGAGCCACATGGCCCCAGGGTCCCGGGAGGATGAGGAGCTGGGAAACCTGGAGACTGGTCTCCTGATCACCACTGGACACGAAAGACAGTGTGGCTGCACGAACTGCCCGCTCCTCCAAGCCCTGCAAAACCTGCTCTGTCCAAATAAGCGGAAAGACTAGAGTGAGGGGAGCCCTGGCCCGCGGATCTCTGAGCCCACCAGCTTTCCTAGGAGATCTCGCAGTCCCAACCCCGGCATTGCCCCAGGTCCCCTCTCTGCAGGTCCAGACTGCCTGGCTCTGCCTGGCTCTAGAGCCTGCGCATTTGCAAACACCCCTTGGGAAATAATACGGACCCAGGAACGAATTCAATTTAGAGGAAGCAGCTAGGGTTCCCACGCTCCTGGGGGTGGTGGAGCAATTGCGGGGAATAGGCCGAGGGTGGAAGGTGGGTGTCCAAGGGAGGCCCCACAGCGCATCTCCGCGCAGAAGCAGGAGGACACCGGCGCTGGGCTCTCCAGCCACAGCCCGTCCGCCGCCAGCTCTGCAGAATCTGCTTTTCCCTGTTGCTGGCGGGCGGCTCCTCTCCACGGATGGGACCTGCCTTCTTGAGTGAGAACAAAGGCGATGCGTTGCACGGATTTGCAGAGGTGCGCGGGGCCCTGAACCGGCACCCAAAACACGCACCTCAAAGGGACCCCGCAGCCCAGCTCCTGGGGCCTCGCCTCTGTCCCCACCAGCTTTGATGGTTTCTTTTATCTCTGCAGTCACCGATTTGGTTTCCCAAGTGCACTCACTTCATGCGTCATGTCAGCCCGGGAGCGCGAACCTTAGTTTCCCCCTAGCACTCGGGATTGGTGAATCGCACAGCTCTGCTGCGCTTTCCCCTTAATTCACCAGTCAGCGCCCCTGCTCCCCAGGCCCCGACCCCCCCCCCACACACACACACACCCCTTGGCTCGGGCCACCCCGAGGTGGACTCGAGAAGTGTCCACAGTCTCCCGCATCTGTGCGTTCTGAGCGGGGCTCCCGGCATGCCAGGGGATGCCACCAGGCCAGCTGTGCGCCCACAGGCCTCGAGGAGGAAGGACCGCAGGCGGGTGGGAAAGAGAAGGCGGAGGTCAGGTCAATGGTCCTCAGCTACTGCTGGCCCGACAGAGGGGTTGGGAAGGCTGGGAGGCAGTGAAGGCAGGAAGCAATAACAATGTAACCACCCCCACTTACTAAGCACCTACTATGTGCCAGAGCGGATTGATTGTATCTGTCTCTCCTGTCTCTGGCTCCTCGGGTTATTCAAGAACATCTCTCCTGCATTCTCCTCCCCCCTCCCCTCCCCCCAACCTCCTTCCTCTGTGCCTTCCTCCCTGCCAATCACAAGCCTTGTGATCATGCGAACAGAATGTGCACTGGGCTGCCTCCAAGGACAGGTGCAGGGCTGGGACCCCTCCCTGCTGAGGCTGGGAGCAGCAGGCAGCAGAGAGGGTGCAGGCAGGGGGTGCTAATGCCTAACCCTCGCTCCCCTTCGGTGAGATCACCGGGTACCATGGCTGCAGGGGCAAAGACGAGCCCTGACCTCTGGCTAGCAATGCAACTTTGGGCAAAGGGTGTGTCTGTCCCTCTCGGAGTTTCCATTTCCCAGGCTGTAAAACAGAAACGTGGACTCTACTCCACAAGGTACTGGTGAGCTCACAGAGAAAATCAGCCATGTGAAGGTGCTGCTGCTTTAAGTGGGAGGTGGGCTGGAGCCAGGAGCTGGAGGGCAGCAGACACCTTCTCCCCTAGCCCCGCCTCACACATACACATCAACCCCCCACAGAACACACACATGCCCCGCCTCCTGCCTGCACCAGCTCATGGGAAGGGCAGTCAGGGCTGGGAGGTTCCGTTCATCTGGCCTCTTCACTCCCAGAGCTTTGAAAGGACCATGACCGCTGGTAGAGCAGGAGTCAGGAGAGAAGCATGAATAGGACCCATTCTCCAGCCTTGAAGGGCAGGACCCTCCATCGGTCTGTTCTGATTAAGGCTGGACTATGCCCTTACATAGCAGTATCTCTGGAGGCCTTTATTGATGTTGCCGGAAAATGCCTCAATGAGCACAATCTCATTTGATCCTTGTAGCTATTTTTATGGAGCAGTTAGTTTTTATCCCCATTTCACAGAGAGGAGACCGAGGCCCAGGAAGGAAGTCACTCTGCCCATATTACACAGCCAAAAAGTGGCAGACCTGGGGTTCGAATTTGAACCTAAAGCTGGGTCATTTCGAATGGGACTGCCATCGGGGCATTTTGCTGCTGCCTGCGTTCAGTTCCCCTTCCTTTCCAGCCTCCATAGGCCTCCCCACAGCCACAGACAGACTCCCCAGGCAAGCTCTATCCCTGAGAAAGTCGCCGGCAGAATGGAGACCAGGTCTCAGGAGCTTTGGAGTTGGATTCCCTCCATCCCACGAGGCTCACCCAGGAAACCACCTCCCGGGAGCTCGCTCCTGCACAAGGAGGGGCTGGAACCCCAGCTCCGCACAAGAGTACCGGGCGCCCCCCCCACCCACCCAGCCTGGAGGCGGATCCCTGAAGCCCTTTTGAGGACGGGAGGGGGCAAAGGTCTGTGTTTCCGGGCGTGGACGTCGCGGGGTTGACATTTTCTGAAACCGCCGTCCCTCCCGCTTTGTACATCATCGGCGCTCACCTCTGTGAGACACAGAACTCTCTAGAACGCTGGGATCACCCGGCATCTCGGGGGTTAGCGCTGTTCCCAGGTGAACGCGGACTCCCCCCACCCCCTCGCGGACCGCGCAGCACACGTTACTTTACAACGATTATAAGATCGAACAAACACTGGAACCGCAGAGAAATGAAGCGACTGCTTAGGGTTACCCAGCAGAGCAGGGGGTTGGGGTTCCGCGGGCGAGGAGGAAGGCGGCGGCGAGGGCTCCCCGGGCCCTGCTGGCACGTGGGGACCTGGTCCCAAGGCCCCGCCTGCGCGTCCTCCCGCGGGGCTCGGAGCGCCGAGACCACCCCCAAAGAGGGACCCTCGCAGGCCCCTGGGGACCCTCGGTGGGACAGGCTCCCTCCTTCTCTCCCTCCCACACCGGCGCGGGGCCCCGGGGCAGCGTGGGCGCGGAAGCCGAGCGCGGGAGGTGCCCCTGCGCGGATCGGGGTGCGGGGGGTGCCGCAGAGGCCGGGTGCGCGAGGCGGGCGCGGGCGCTGACTCCCAGGCCCCGTGCGCCCACGTCGCGGCTCGCTCCCCACCCCGCGGAGGGCACGGGGCTCCCAGCGACAGGCCGTCCGGACTCGCCGCCGCGGCGCCCGCTCCCGCCCGAGGCCCTGGGCTGGGAGGCGTCTCTCTGCGCGCCCTGCAGCCGGGAGGGACCTGGAACCTTCCGACCCGCGGCTCCCCGAGGTCGCCGAGCGCCGCGCTGAGTTGCGAGGTTGCCGAGGACGCTCCGTGGTGCGGAGCCTGGCTCGCTAGTGTGGGGACCCCAGATCCCTGCTTTGTTCC